>JAJPUD010002722.1:39784-50459 GCA_023553655.1 Myrmecobius fasciatus | reverse complement strand
CTTAGTGACCTTTTCTTTTTTAGATATTTGAATTTTCAGCAAGAATATAAGTAACTAAATAGATTGGAAATGAGTCATATTTATTGCATAACTGAATAATGCTATGCACAAAACATCAGAAATTAAAGTCATGAGGCCATTTTCCATTACTCTTTATGTTTGTATATATATATTTGTATGTATACACATATGTTTACATCAAGCCAACAGGCATTTGTTAATCTGCTACTTACAGGCAGCATGATAAGCATTGGGAATACAAAAAAATATGGCACCTGCTTTCAAGGAACTCACAGTCTAACAAGAGGGACAACATGTAAAGAACATAAACAATTGTGTACAAACAAAATATACAGGATAAATTGGGTAATCAACAGAGGGAAGACATTAGCATTAGGGCATCTGGAAAGACTTCTAAAAGATAGGATTTTTAGATGGACTTGAAAAAAGGTAGGAGGTAGAGATGAAGGAGGTAGAGATTCCTTTGCATGAATCATGATAATAGGGCATGATGGTGGAAGGGTTTGGGAAGAGTCAATAGTTTGGAAAGAAACCATTGTTTCATCTTGTTTCCTTGCAATTTTGCTAACTAGGGCTCCTGACAATTACTTGTCTAAATCATGAGTATGAAAGGAGTTAAAAAGAATTTTCTTAGAATAATTCTGATAAAGATTTGAAGGTATCCAAAATATATGGTTAAAAAAAAACAGTCAAATGACCAATATTAAGATACCCAAGAGGTTCTCTGGTTAGCTAGCTAGTTGTTTGAAAGAGTTTGAATTATAAAAGAGCTAAAAATGGCCCCTCTGGTCATCAAACTGAAGAGATAAAAGGCACTTTCCCCTGTAGTTTATAGTTTGCTAAAGATCACACTGAAAGGCAGAGAAGCCATTATATATAATTCTGTTTAGCATGGAAGGGGTGGAAACAGGTGCTACATTTTATATTTACAAACTATTTTCCTTTTTTTTTTAAACTATTGATGCTCCTGATGAAAAAAAAAAGGCAAATGACATTAAAATGTCATTGAAAGGGGGTTAGTCAGTATCACATGATGATCAATTCTGATGGACATGGTTCTCTGCAATAAAGAATTGTCTCAAACCAGTTCCAATTGTTCACTGAAGAAAACCATATACACCCAGAGAGAGGGAAATGAAATATGGACCACAGCGTAACATTTTCATGATCTCTATTGACATTTGCTTGCATTGTGTTGCCTTTCTCTGATTCTTTTTTTTTCTTGTAGATAGGATTTTTCTTGCATAACTTCTCAAGCATTTCAACATTATTAACATGTAGTGGACTTCCTGCCATCTAGGGGAGGGGAGGAGACTGGGGGTAAAATTTGTAATGGAAAGCTTTGTAAAGATCAGTGTTGGGGAACTACCCATACATATGTTATACAAATAAAAAGCTTTAATAAAAAAATAATAAAATTAAAAAAAAAAGAAAGAGGGTTAGTGTGCTTTGTTAACTTTTTCTTTCACTTTCCTTTATCCTACTCTCTTAGTTCCATTTTTTTAATCTACAGTTTTTCATTTTATTTTTACATTTCTTCATCAGCAAAATGGGGATAATAATACTTTCACTATCTATCTCATTAGGGTCAGTGTGAGAAAACTACTTCATAATTGCAAAAAAAAATCATATTAATGTGAGTTGTTACCATTTCCACTGAAATGAAAAAATTCAGTAGATATTGAAGAGATGCAGAGAGAAGAGGAAAAGAACAGAAAGGCTTTTGGAAAAATCCTACAGCTTTCTTCTAAGAAATTAGGATTCTAGGGCTCTGGATAGAGAATTTGAAGACTGATTTTTTTTTTTGTTCTTGCTTTTGACACAATGTGACACAATGCTCTTGAATCACACTACCTTTCTCTGAGCCTCAGTTTTCTTACCTGTAAAATGAGGGGCTTGGGATTAGGTTATCATTAGAGTCCTTTTGCTCTAAAAATTTATGATCCTATAATTGTGTCTTTTAAAGTGAGAGATTTGAATTGCAGAAATAGGAAAATTCTCTGGCGATTTTAGTGTGTGTGTGTGTGTGTGTGTGTGTGTGTGGTATGTATGTATGTGTATGTGTGTTGTCATTACATTTCAGGGTAATTAGACTCTTCTCAGATGCAAATTGTACAAATCACATATTCAAACCCAGGAAATGAATATTGCAACATAGCAATTCACATACATACCTTTTTAGTAACTGTCTGTCACAAAAGTATGTCAGTGCAGCTTCCTATTGTTTTCAAATATAAATATTTTATCTGATTTAAATGAGAATTCAGTAAGAAATAAAAAGTAGGATTCTGTTTCTTTTACAAGGCAAAAAAGCCAAAATAACTTCAGGAATGGAAATTTCAGGATAGATAATTTTGAAAAGGTTTGAAAGAAGCAATGAGAAACTTACCCACAGAGGTGCAGCTTCCCAAAGTGAATGACCTCTCTTCTCCAGCCCTGAGTTGTACCAGCATAATAGGTACTGCTTGGGTGATGTTCAGTGGAACATAAAGAGCTGATGTGGCTGCTACTACTATAACACAATGGAAGTAGCAGGTGCCATGTTGCCCCAAAGTCCCTTGAAAATTCCAGCCTTACAGGATCAGCAGATGAGCTATCAGTTGAGCATCCAATGTTGATCTTGGGGGAAAAAATACAAATTACCATAGAGTGGCAAGCCTTGAGATGATTAACCACTTTACTATTTCCCAAAGAGCCCATTGCCTAGAAAATGTCTTCTTGAATAATTTAGGAATACAAAATTCTGTTTATGAATAATATAGTATACTACCTTTATACAATAATCTCTCATGAAGCACCTCAGTGTTTCATGAAAAAAGTCACTTTTTTACTTATCCCTTAAGAAAAGCAGAGAATATGGAACAGAGCTTAATATTTTGCTTTTTGGTCTCCTTTAGAAACTGGACTATGACCCAAGCAAATAAAAATGAAAATTGTGACCCATTTCCCTTACTATGACAATAAGTTTTTCTCCCTCCTTAGGGAAATAGCTTGGTACAGTAAGAAGAGTTTTAAGCCAAAAATTAGGAGATCTGAGTTCTAGTCCAAGCTTTGTTACAAATTGTCTCTGTCACCTTGGACAAATCGCTGCATTGCTCTTGACTGTACCTTCTTTATAAAATGAATGAATTTGGTCCAGATGATCAATGAGGTCAATTGTAATTCTAACATTCTGTTATTTTATAAAGTACTCTAACCTTTGATTTTTTTTAAACACACTATGTTCTTAGGGCTTACATCTCTTTTAAATGTATCTCTTATAGATAATTCCTATGTCTGCATTTTCTGCAATTTTTTGATACAACAAAGTTCGAATTCTCTATTCTAAATCTTGTTTAGGAATATTAATAATCTTAATGCCTTATTACATACTTTGAATAACTACCACTTAATTTGGTGGCAGTTTCCAGGCTGTTGGATGCAGAGGGATATATGTTTGAGTGGGAGTGTGTGGGTCTATGTCTGTGTAGGGGCCATTCTTTTACTGAACATTGTTTTCAGCATTAAAGTTCTATTTGAGTTAAGACCAGAAAAAAGAGGTAAGATAGTTTAAAAGAAAATAGAGGATGGGGTGAGGGGGAAGAGTATAAGATAGTACATGTGTATGTGTACACACACACACACACACTATATATATATACATATACATACATATATATGTACATACATACATACATATATATACAGAGAGAGACAGACAGACAGACAGAGACAGAGAGAAAGAGAGAGTTGAGTTAATTGAAGCAGAAGAAAAGCCTAAAGATAAGTTAATTTATGAAATGTATCCTTGTTGAATCTTTTCCTAGATTTTAGAGTTTTCCATATTTTTTTTAATAAACCAGTTACTAGAATGATTATTATCACTAAAATGGGGTTAACTGGGCTAGAAATTATGTCTAGAAGTTTGATTTGTCTTTAAGACTCCAGGAATATTTTACATCTTGCCCTGGCATCTTTTTGTCATCTGCCTTCCCTTCCCCCTTTCTACCACATCTTTCTAGCCTTTAAATAATGATCAAATCAATACTACCAGTGTTACTCTAAAGGATATGTCAATCAACTCCCCTATGGCTCTACTTTATACCAATGACTCCCCAAACCAAAACATATTTTCCTGGCTCTCATTTCCCTACATATATTATTTTTCCCTATTAGAATGTAAGTTCTTTGAAGGCAGGATCCATTTCATTTTGTACTTAGATCTCAGTGATTGGCCTATCATACAAAAGGTCTATCAATATACAAAATAAAATTTTTTTTCATTCATTCGGTCATTGGTCTTCTGTCTATAATTCATAATAGATATTACCAAACTAAACCATTACTTTTTTTTTTTTGCTTTTTGCTGAGGCAATTGAGGTTAAGTGACTTGCCCAGGATCACACAGCTAGGGAATAAACCATTACTTTGTAAGAGTAAAAAAGCACACAGCAATATCTCTTTATTATATAACCAAGTTCTGTTCTTTAAAAAAAGAAACTTTGCTAAAAATTTCTTTCTTTTTTATTCAGAGATCCTCATTAGTTATATATTGCAGTCTATTCACAGTTAGATGCATGAACAGATAGATGAATGAAATCATTAATTATAAAATACAGAGATAAAAAATACTCAAAATTTTAATAAGATACAATTCCTGGTTCAATGTGACACTATCTTTGGGATCACTTGCCATTAATTATATTTAACTGTAAAGAATGGTAGAATGATTGAATTATTTCATTTCTTTTTTTTAATGAGTCTCTATTCTATTCCAATGTCTCCCCAGTGGTGGTCATTATTTCTTGTTTGAGGTATTTCTTTCTCCAAACTTAGAACACTAATATAGTAAAATTCTTAACTACTATATTTAACCTACAACTTATTATTCTTCTTTCCATTTTTATTGGTGTGGTGGAGGGCAGCTAAAAGGCACAGAGAGCTGGATCTGGCAGAAAGACTCATTTTCCTACTGGTCTTATCTACCCATTAGCTGTGTGACCCAAGGCAAGTCACTTCATTCTGTTTGCCTCAGTTTCCTTATCTGTAAAATGAGCTGGAGAAGAAAATGGCAAACCATTCTGGTATCTTTGTTAAGAAAACCCTAAACAGGGTCACAGAGTCATTCATGATTAACACATCATTACAAATATATGTGACTGTGTGAAAATCTTCCAGTTCTTTGATCTCACTTTCCTCATCTGTAATATATGTTCCAGCTCTAAAATTCCATGATTTTATAGTAAACATAGCCAAAAATCAATGGAGCCATCCATCTTGAACTATCTTCTTTTAGAACAAGTAACTTAGGAGAAGAGGAAGTCCTGTTTTTTTCTGTGTGACTGATTTCAATTGAATTGAACTAAAACTTAACAAATTACATATGCTACAGTTCTTTTCTTGAGCTGATTCCTCCCCTAGTCTGGGTCAAAATTTAACTCATATGTTAGCTAGATTTTTTTTTCTATATACATCTGATCAAGGGGATATTTAGATTTTTAGAATCCGTCTCAAGTTCTTGTTTCTAGTTTGGGGAAACCAGATTTTTAAAAGACCTAATCTTTTTGCTTTTGTGATTATTTAAAAATACCTTATAAATGGAAAGACCAGAACAGTTATTTTTATTTTTTTTTCAAAGATAGCAGTCGAGTTTCCCCACAGATGAATAATCAAATTAATTTTCTGCTCCTTAAATTTTTAAATGAAATCTAAAATTTTATTAAAGTTTACTGAAATTAATTGACTTGAAACAGGCATCGATGAAAACTACACTTTCATGATTAGGATATATTTTAAGTCAAACTTCCTTCACTATTGAACATATGAGTTTTATGTTGTTAATAACGAACAATGGCAATATAATGCAAAATCTTTGATTACAAACCAGATTTGAAAAACAATCCATTTCTAAATAAAGTATCAATTTGCTTTCCTAAAAAAATGGAAAAATGCATGAATATTAATGAAATATACTTGGCAAAAAATAGTAGAAATACTGTGAAATTAAACACAGACCCACTTTGGAAAAACAATAGCTTAAATATTTTTTCTAATATTATAAAAGTTATAGTTAAAGTAAGTTGTTCTAGATTCCACTTCTAGAGTAATAAGTTAATATTATAATAATTTTTTTCATATAATTTCTATAGCATTTCTAATTATTTCTTCTAGCAACTTCTCTCTATGTTAGTTAAGGGAACATTTAAAAATGCAAGAAGTTAAATTTTAGAAATCAATTTGATAGGTTCTGCATTTCAGAAAACCAGATTATGGTAAAGAACAACAATAACAATTTTAAAATAAACCTCCAAACAATTTATACATCCTTGCACAATAATTTTTGTTATATTATAAAATTATTTTTGATTTTTGCTGTTTTTCCCTAGAAGCAATCTCTCAAATTATAATTGAGGGAAGTAAAATACCTCAAATTGGATAATTGTGTTCTCATTTACATTCAGATCCCGAGTTGTAATGGAGTGCTCTCCAACTTCGTTTGAAACAAATACCATAGCTGAATCTTCTTCACTGTTATGAAAGAAAAAAAAAACATGGTATACATATATTTGCAATAGAAGAGCAATTTCTATAAGAGGTGATATGACATAATTGAAGTTAGGGAGACATAGGTTGAAATCTTGCTTATAACATATATTAGTAGTGTGATTATGGATAAGTCATTTAATTATTCAGTGCCCCAGGCAAATTTATAAGACCATGAATTACCGAAGAGTTCCTGATTTGCAACAGCAAGAAGAATTTCCACAATCACAGTTTCCTACATTGATGAGATTAGAAGTTGGACTAAATAAAAAAAAAAAAAAAAGGAGAGGGGGAAAATAAATTTATATGGAGAAGTAATTTTTAAAACTTCTAAGTTTTTAGAATAAATACTTACGGTGCTCCCTTTGAAGAATATGGGCAATAAAGGCCAATGTTACCACCAGGATAGAAAAACCAATTATCTTCTTTAGGTCCAAAGTCAAAGGTATCCAGAAGGATTACAGGATTGTTTATAGTATTCCCATCAATAATAAAATCATCAACAATCCAAATTTCTTCTTTCTTGCCTAAATGATTTTTAGATGAAGAAAAATTTCAAAAGTGCAAATTTAGTTTTGTCTCTTAGAAAAAATTAAGTTAAACATATGCTTCCAGAATAAAAAAGGCATAAAATGCATGACAGTTTATTTACAGTGATTATGAGCAAAATATGTTAAGAATCTTATAACCATCTTAAGTTGACATAACACAAAAATACTCAGTAATTTCAGAATTTCTGTGATAGAAAACATGTTTTTAAAAAATGTGTCTTTCATTTAAGAAAATGATGTTATTGGCCTAATACTTGTTATAATTTTTGGATTCTTTGGCAGAACTGTTTAAAAGTGTGAACCTCCAACAACCTGGTGGATCCTTGATTTTATTAACGTGGGCATTCCCTTTACTAATATAAATTACAATCTATTCATACTCTCTCCTGTGCTATTCTTGTCAAGCATGCCAAACCAATTGTAAAGAATATCTTTAATAAGTCTTCTGTTAACTCTTAGCTTATTCCAATAGATTTAATGCACTAGATCAGAGGTGTCAAACAATGCAGCTCAAAATCTGCATGCAATGCACTCTCTAGTGCTATCCAACTATTCTGAAATGTAATTGGGAAATATTTAACAAAATAAATAAAAACAAAATATGACATAGATAATATATTTTTAAAACTTAGTCAATATGTGGTCCACAAGGATTCTTATGTAAAGATTAATAGTTCTCTTTTCTATTTTAGTTTGACACCACTGTTCTAGATCATGGAATCTTTGAACTTAGTTATCAAAAAATATTTCAACATATTTGGTTTTCTTTATAATCCTGTGTATTGTATCATTCAAACTAACAATTGATGCATAGATTTCATTGCCAAAGACATCCATAATACACAAAAAGTTAAGTATCTTAGACTTCCTTCCATTTGCAGTGCAATTTTTTAAATGTTTGTTTTAATTCTAGTCTCTTATAAAAGTCACGTGAATAAAATCTATTTTATAGATGACATTTTAACAATTTCTTTACTATTCTGGGCTAGTTATCTTTCCAGTAACCTGTACAATAAATTTGTGTTTTTGTAATTTGAAGGCAATGAAAAAAGTGAAATGCTATTGAAGAATTCTTTTTATGAAACAGACAAGAAAAATATCATCAGTTTGCAGGAGCATCATGATCCATTTCAAACCTATATTAAACTGTATTTCTTTCCATGATGTCTCACTGCATAAACAAGAGAATGCTATGTAAGATGTGATCCGCATTTTACTTTTTAAAATAATTAACTGCAGCACTTAGTCTGAGCACTTCCTATTCTGTGAAACTATATACTTATATTATTTCTTCTTCTTCTTCTTCTTTTTCTTCTTCTTCTTCTTTTTTTTTTTTTGCTGAGGCATTTGGGGTTAAGTGACTTGCCCAGGGTCACACAGCTAGGGAATGTTAAGTGTCTAAGATCACATTTGAACTCAAGTCCTCCTGACTTCAGGGCTGGTGCTCTATCCACTGCGCCACCTAGCTGCACCATTTCTTCTTTGAATGAAATTTCACAATTAAAAAAAAAAATTCACATATATATATATAATTAATTCAATAAAAACTGAGATATAAGTGAATAGTGCTGAAAAGTAGCATCTCAGTGCAACTGAAGTCTATATTTTGGGACATGTCTCAATAGGTTCTTCTTTGTTGTTTATCATGCAGAGCCATTTTCATAGCATGAAAATAAATTAAAGATTTTGAAACAATGAATTAGAATAGTGACAAGGTATTGTATTTTAAAATCCAAATCATCTCAGCCATACTAAGAAGTTAATGATCTGTGCATAAAATACCTTCTTTTAGTTTAAAGTTTCCATCCTCATCTTAACAAAAATAAATGTGTCTCAGTCAATTCATGATCATAGGAAAAGAGATGTATTTTTTTTTTTTTTTACCATTATTGTAGGGTTGCCAGAGCCGGAAACGTGTGGCATTGGTTTGTGCAGTGTATGGCAGAGGAACATTAATAAAGAGGACATTGGTTGTTTGAGTGAAGTAAAACTCATCCATCAAGTGCCAAATGATGCCCCCACTGATGGAGTACTGTAATAAAATGGAGTGAGATCTCTCTGGGGTACCTAGAATGAAGATGATAAGGTATTAATATGTCACAGAAGAGGAGAAACAATATAGATCATTTTTTCCCAACAATGTAGGAAATCTCCACTTCTACCGCCCCCCCCCCCCCCCAACGAAACAACACACACACACACACACATTTCAAAGCCAAGAAAATCCTTTAGATTCTTGATTGGTAAATTTCTTTATGAATAAGGTATCCCAAAGCACCAGCCAAAGAGAATGATCAAAGATCAATAAGAACACACAGAAACTACACACAAAACCTTATGAAAGCAAAAACAAACAAAAAAACTAGAAAGACAGCAATCATTTTCAAAACATTTACCCAAATCCTGTGATACAGAAAGCTATTCTCATAGCTCATACAATTTAGAGCTAGAAGACTTAGAGGTTTAATTCAATTTCATGTGCTGTACAAAGAGCACTGTAGAAGACATTGGGAGATACAAAGTTTAGATCAAGATCCCTACCCTCATGGAAACTATGGACGAATAGGTTAAATATATTTTAAAAGGGTAGCATAATATTACAGAAATCATATTTCATTATCATGAAAAATCAGAATATAATGGAGAAAACTATTAGAAAAATTATTCAAGAATTTCTTTAGAATAGCTTAAAATTACTGTCCAAGTTACATTTTAAGTTACAAATTCTTCAAAATAGAAAGAATCAATAAAAAAACATGGAAATGGTGGCAAAATTAGGTACAATAGAGCTAGAATTGTCATCATGGCTGATAATATCATTCTTGGAAAAGCCACATCTGATGCTCATTTGGCAGAGAAGGAACATATTATATACTAAAAGGAATAACTAAATCGACATCCAAAAGTAATATTAAAATAATCAATTAACATTTGTGAATACTTATAAAGTAATGTCAAATCTTTACTCTAAGTGTATTGGCTGGAGATTCCTTCATTTTTGTTGGGGGGAGGATATAAAGACATAGCTTAATAGGCAATTAATTTTAGGGGAGGATATAGAGACATAATTCCAACTGTATGGCTTACCTTTTGCAATAAATCTAAGTGAAAACTGGACATATAAGCTATTCGAACAATCTAGGTCTCTGGAAATGAGCATCCTTAGTCCTTCCTGAAAACAAAAATATATAGCATAAACAATCTTGTCACTTCCCATTTTATGTTTGTGCAAGCTGATTTACTTAAAGGTATACTAAGAAAGTCCTGAAAAGATCAAGAATCCCCAAACATGCAGTGAATTACAAATTCAATAAGTATTTATTTCAATCATTTATTCTGGATAAGTGGGATTTTGAAAGAGCCCCCAAAAACTTTTTTCATAATGGCTAAAATTTCCTTTTACTCAAAATCTATTTCCTCAATGAAAAATCATCTACATGCTATGAATTTCAAAAAAGCAATGCAAAAATTGTAGCTTTAGATATTTGTGAGATAGGGTTAATAATAATAAATAGGACTGCTATGAAATTAAATGAATTAATGACATGTATATATATATATATATATATATATATATATAT
>JAJPUD010002722.1:0-39684 GCA_023553655.1 Myrmecobius fasciatus | reverse complement strand
TATATATATATATATATATATATATATATATGTAAAGTGCTTTGCAAACCTTAAGGAACTATTTAGATCTGAGTGACATATATAGGAGTACTTAAGCATAATCTCTTTAGAACATTGCTAGATGTGAAAGGAGTAACATGCCAGGAGAAGGGAAGTATGCCAAGTACTTCTGCTGGATGCCTGAAGTTAATAAGTAACTTTTTTTCCCAGGGTTCCAAGAATTCCTACAAGCTAAGTACTATGTTTTGGCTCATTCAGACAACCCCTGGGGCATACATTCTGGCTGACTGAATAAACCCCTACTTTTTCAAGTTAAATAAGGCATAATTAAGGTTAAATTCTTATGCCTAGGCTTTCATAATTCATGCAGGGAAGTTTTGGACTACCAGAAAGATTAAATTAACTCTAGAAATTTTTCAGCTAACTTACTATACTTGGTTACTTGGGCTTGACAGTCCCTAAAGGTTGATTTCTTCTCAGTTCCATGAGATTGTTGTGACAACTGATAAAACTGTATCCTACTATACAAACTCTTTATAAAGAGAATTATAGGATTATATAATCCTTATATAAGAACCAGAAATCTCTATTCTATCTAATCTATAGTTTTCTAGTCAGAACTTCTACAATAAGAGGCTTTTCAGGAGTTTAGATTAAAGGGATATTTGAGTTTTTTTCTGCTAGCTATGAAATGATTACTTTCTGCTAACATACTGGTCACGTTAAAGGAAGGCAGGGCATCTTACTGCTATAAGAATATGTAGTTTGGGGTTTTATGAGACACATGGATAATATAGCAGTAGATAGAAGGCTGAATCTGGAGTTGAGAAGACCTGAGTTCAAATGTGAGTTCAGACACTTAATAGCTGTGTGACTATGGGCAAGTCACTTAGTCTGCCAAAATTTTTTCAGTTGTAAAACTTGGGGTAATAAAAAACATCTATCTTGTGGGGTTGTTATGAGGACTAAATTAGGCAATATTTGTAAAGTGTCTGCATAATCTATACTTAATAAAAATTGCTCCCTTGTCTTCTCTAGTTGGATAGACAAATTAAGCATTTATTAAATCTTTATTATGTGCCAGGCACTATACTGTGTACTGGAAATGCAAATTCCAGCAAACAAAACAGTCCCAAGGTGTTCTCCATGATTCCTTCTTCTCTTCCTTTCAGTTTCAAGACTCTCATAATGACATAACTTAGCTGTGTCATGCCAAGTTTTTTTTTTGCAAACTTCTTGTTATTTCATAAGATATTATATATTTTTTTTGTTCTTTTCTCAAAGGGAATGCACATGAACTTTCCTCCAAACTCATGTCCTTAGTGGTTTCTGGCCTTGGAGTTGTTTTGATTACACATAACATCTTAATTTTATTCTTTCTTCTAATTTGGTTTTGATTTTCACCTCTTCCATAACCAGTTATATAGACATTTTTAAAAAATATTTTTATAAGTTTTTATTTTATTTTATTTTTTAATTTTATTTGCATAACATATGTGTGGGTAATTCTTCAACATTAACCCTTACATAGATTTCTGTTACAAATTTTTCCCCGCAACTCCCCACACCTCTCCCCTAGATGGCAGGATATCCACTACATGTTAATTATGTTAAAATATTGCTAAATCGAATATATGTATACATATTTCCAAACTTATCATTGTTGTGCAAGAAAAATCTTATCTACACAAAAGATATATCAGATAAAGGTAACACAATGTAAGCAAACATCAATCAAGGAGTATGAGAATGTTATGTTGTGGTCCACATTTCACATCCCTCTCTCTGGTTGTATATGGCTTTCTTCAGTGAACAATTGGAGGTGGTTTGAAACATTTCATTGTTGAAGAGAGCCATGTCCATCAGAATTGATCGTCAAGTTATATAGGCATTTTAAGAGCCACAAGGTGGTACAATGGATAGTGTGCCAGTTCTGGAGATTCATCTTCCTGAGTTCAAATCTGGCTTTACATAACTTAGTATCTTAATCCTGTTTGTATTAATTTCTTCATCTGTAAAATGAGCTGAAGAAAGAAATGAGAAACCACTCCAGTGTCTTTGCCAAGAAAACCCCAAATGGGGTTATGAAGTGTTAGACACAACTGAGTAACAAGTTGCATTTTTGGTTTTTGTATCCCTAGCATCAAGCATAGTACCTAACAAATGGGAGGTGCTAAATAAAAGATTGATTGATTTAATTGTGCACAGGTTTGAAAATGACACAATATAGTAGCTATTTTCAGTCAAGATGTAATTTCATTTTTACATGTGATGTTGTTTGGTACTCACTGTATCTACACTATTCTACAGTATTCTAACTCCAGTATTCAAAAATATAATATGCTTTGATATATCAATGAATTCCCAATAAATGACCACCCCTCAAAATTTTGGTTTTTTAAAGTTAAGCAAAATAGATTACTATGGTGATTATGAAGGACAGCATATAGAACTTGCCATTTTTGTAGCTTATTATTTGCCAAATAAGAATGTTTTAACTTTTGTTATTTGGAATCATTGTTTTTGAGTCAAATTATGTTATTGCTTTCATTCCTATTATTATAGTAATTGTGTATATCGTACTTTTGTTTATGTTTTTTAGTAGTTCATATTTACCTTCCCAAGTTTCTCTGAATCCCTCATATTTAATATTCCTTAAAGCATAACATTGTCTCAAATTTTTTAACCATTTTTGACAATGTGAGGTGTCTCAAAACAGTTTTAGTCTGGATTTATCTTATTAGTAATAGAAAGAATTTTTTAACATGGTTATTTATAATATAATTTATTTCTCTTGAAAGTTATTCATGTATTTGCTTCTCTGTTGGAGAGTGAAATAACCCTTAGTGATATAGATTTACATTAAATCCTTATGTATTTTGGACATTAGGCTTTTACCACTTCTGTCTCTTAAAGAAAGCATTCTTGACTGGAAAATTAGTGAATACCCATCATTTGGAGAATAACTGAATGAGTTATCGTATATGAATGAACTAGAATATTATTGTTCTATAAGAAATAATGAGCAGCCTGATTTCAAAGAAGTTTGTAAAGACTTACATGAATTGATGCTGAAAGAAGTGAGGAGAGCCAAAAAAACACTGTATAAAGTAACAACAAGATTATGAAATGATCAACTGTGATGGATGTGGCTCTTTTCACCAATGTGGTAATTCAAAGCAATTCCAATAGACTTGGGACTGAAAATGCCATCCACATCCAGAGAGAGAACTGTGGAGACTTAACATGTATTAAAGTATAGTATTTTCACTTTTTGTTTGTTTTTTTTCTTCTCATTTTAAAAAATCTTTTGGTCTGATTTTTCTTGCACATTATGACAAATACGTAAATATGCTTAAAAGGACTACACATGTTTAATCTATCTCAGATTGATTGCTGTCTTGGGAAGGGAAGAGGTAAAGGAGGGAGTGAAAAAAATTTGGAACACAAAATCTTACAAAAATGGATGCTGAAAACTATCTTTACACATATTTGGAAAATAAAATACTAGTGAAAATGAAAAAAAAGAAAGCATTCCTCTAGTAAAGGCTATAAGATGATGATCTCTTTTATTTCTTGACCCTAAGCCATATTTTCAAGCCTAAATGTTTTTTTAAAATTATTGAATTTTCTAGTTTTGCCTTTTGCCCTTCTTTGTTTAGAAGTCATTGAGGAACAGGGTAGATCTTGACCTATTTTGGAGCATGCTGTTAAGTTCTTCATAGACTTTCTCTGCAATAAAAGATAGTACTTAAATGAATCTCATTGTGATCTCTTTGCTTTTGTTCCTTTTGAGTACTATGGGGTAAGATGACATGGGCCATGAAATGACATTTATTACTATCTTGGGACACATGCTATTTTTTAAATAGAAATTTTATTTTATTTTTAAAATAATAGCTTTTAATTTTCAAAATATTGCAAAGAGAGTTTTCAACATCCACTCTTGCAAAACCTTGTATTGTAAAGTTTTTCTCCCTCCCTTCCCCCATGTCCTCCCCTAGACAGCAACTAATCCAATATATGTTAAACATGTGCAATTCTTCTATATATATATATTTACACAATTATCATGCTGCATAAGAAAAATCAAATCAAAAAGAAAAAAAAAACACTGAGAAAGAAACAAAAAACAAGCAAACAACAAAAAAGGTGAAAATACTCTGTTGTGATCCACATTCAGTATCCATAGTCCTCTTTCTGGATTCAGATGCCTCTCTCCATCACAAGTATATTGAAATTGGCCTGAATCACCTCATTGAAAAAAGCCACATCTATCAGAATTAATTATTGCATAATCTTGTTGTTGCTGTGTAAAATGTTCTTTGGGTTTGACTTACTTCACTTAGTATCAGTTCATGTAAGTCTCTCCAGACCTCTCTAAAATCATCCTCCTTATCATTTCTTATAGAACAATAATATTCCATTACATTCATATACCATAACTTATTTAGCCATTCACCAACTGATAGACATCCACTCAGTTTCCAGTCCCTTGCCACTTTAAAAAGGGCTGTTAAAAACATTTTTGCATATGTGGATCCATTCCCCCTTTTTTTTATGATCTCTTTGTGATACAGACCCAGCAGAGACACTGCTGGATTGAAGGGTATGCACAGTTTGATAGCCCTTTGGGCATAGTTCCACATTGCTCTCCAAAATGGTTTAATCAGTTCACAACTCTACCAACAATATTAGTGTCCTAGTTTTCCCACAAACCCTCCAACATTCATCATTAGCTTTTCCTGTCATCTTAGCCAATCTGATAGGTGTATAGGATACTTCAGAGTTGTCTTAATTTGCATTTCTCTGACAAATAGTGATTTAGAGCATTTTTTCATATGACTAGAAATGGTTTTAATTTCTTCATCTGAAAACTGATCATATCTTTTGACCATTTATCAATTCGAGAAAGACTTGTATTCTTATAAACTTGAGTCAGTTCTCTATATATTTTAGAAATGAGGCCTTTATCTGAACCCTTGGATGTAAAATTTTTTCCCCCAGTTTTCTGCTTCCCTTCTAATCTTGTCTGCATTGATTTTGTTTGTACATTTTAAAAAATATAATCAAAATTATCCATTTTGAATTTTATAATGTACTCTACTCCTTTGGCCACAAATTTCTTCCTTTTCCATAGATCTGAGAGGTAGACTATCCTTCGTTCTTCTAATTTGCTAATAATATCACTATGTACAAATCATGAACCCATTTTGACTTTGTTTTTGTATGGGGTGCTAGGTGTTGGTCAATGCTTAGTTTCTGCCATGCTATATTCCAATTTCCCCAGCATTTTTTTTTGTCAAAAAGTGAGTTCTTATCCTAGAAGCTGGGGTCTTTGGATTTATCAAACACTAGACAACAGTCATTGACTATTATGTCTTGTGAACTTAATCTCTTCAACTGATCAATTACTCTGTTTCTTAGCCAGTACCAAAAAGTTTTCCTGACCATTGCTTTATAATGTAGTTTTAGGTCTGGTATAGCTGGGCCACCTTCATTTGCTTTTTTTAAATTTTTCATTAATTCCCTTGAAATTCTTGACTTTTTGTTCTTCCAGATGTATTTTGTCATTATTTTTTCTATCTCTGTAAAGTAATTTCTTGGCAGTTTGATTGGTATGGTACTGAATAAGTAGATTAATTTAGGCAGAATTGTCATTTTTATTATATTAGCTCAGCCTATCCACGAGCACTTCATATTCTAATTGTTTAGATTTGCCTTTGTGTGAAAAGCATTTTGTAATTTTATTCATATAGTTCCTGACTTTGTCTTGGCAGGTAGACTTTGGAGTACATGTTAAAATGAATTCTGCCAACTTCTTTAAGGAGAATATGAATTTCCATTTATAGCTTCTTTATGTTTTTGTAATTTAATTTGTAGTGAGAATGTCAGTGCAGACATAGTTCAATTACTCTTATAGTTTACCAACTTTATAAAAAAAGATTTCATATTATCTAATATGAAATTGTTAGTTAAGTTAATCCTTATAGATTATATTAATTTTTATGTTTAGATAATGTTTATAGATGGTCTTAAATCTAAGATATGTGATTCTTACTATTCAATTCCCCCTTTATCCACTTGTCCTGCCTTGTCACTGAGGAATTAAAAGACGATTACACAAGACTAAGGGATATTTTTCTGGTTTTGTCTGTTGTCATGGATCAAATTAATCAACCAACTAGTAGTCAACTTTTTGATATTTTTCCTCTTTACACTTAACTAGGCTATTTTTTTAGACAGAAGACATAGTCTACTATTAGGATGATTAGAACCTATCAAAATTTATGTTCACTGGCCATAATCTTTAAGAATTTAGGGTTACCCTCACAGCATGATAAAGCAGCAGGGAAGAACTTACATTTTGGTAGCTCTTACATCCTGGTTTTTACAATCTATTTGGTTGTGTCTAATAACATGATTCTGTCATTAGTAACAATCTCCAGCTAACACACTGACCACTATGATTTGCTTCATAAAGATCAATTTTTGGGGGCAGTTTTCAGAAATTAATTTTGTAAAAAAAATTGGAGATTTACTATGCTAGAGAAGGGACCTTCCATGTATTTAAGGGCAGTATATTATATATATGTATATGTATATATATATATATATATAGTATAATACAGTATTCTTAAAGTAGGATTACAGAATCATAGATTGAAAGCTAGAAAGAACCCTAGAAGTCATAATTATAAAATTATATCATATCATAAGGAACTTATCATATGATAAGGAACTGAATCCTATAAGTAGGATTTGAGGGGTAGCTAGATGGTACAGAAGATAGAGCATTGGCCCTGAAGTCAGTTGGACCTGAGTTCAAACAGACACTTAACCTTTACTAGCTGTGTGACCCTGGGCAAGTCAACTTATCCCCAATTTGCACCCCCCCCCCGAGAAGCAGGATTTGATTCCCAAATCAACTTTCTTTCCATTTTATCTTAGTGTTTTCTTTTTTTTCTTTTTAGGAGATGCTTTTATTTTTCTGAATTTTTTTTATTAAAGCTTTTTATTTGTATACCACGTGTATGGATAGTTCCCCAGCATTGATCTTTACAAAGCTTTCCATTACAAAATTTACCCCCAGTCCCCTCCCCTCCCCTAGATGGCAGAAAGTCCACTACATGTTAATAATGTTGAAATACTTGACAAGTTGTGCAAGAAAAATCCTATCTACAAGAAAAAAAAAGAAAATCAGAGAAAGGAAACACAATGCAAGCAAACCTCAATAGAGAGCATGAAAATGTTATGTTGTGGTCCATATTTAATATCCCTCTCTCTGGGTGTATATGGTTTTCTTCAGTGAACAATTGGAACTGATTTGAGTTGCAGAGAGCCATGACCATCAGAATTGATCATAATGTAATATTTTTGTTGCTGTGTATAATGATCTCCTGGTTCTGCTCATTTCACTCAGCATCAGTTCATGCAAGTCTCTCCAGGCCTCTATGAAATAATCCTGCTGGTCGTTTCTTACAGAGCAATAATATTCCATAGCATTCATATACCATAATTTATTCAGCCACTCTCCAATTGATGGGTAGGCCTTCAGTTTCCAGTTTCTAGCCACTACACAAAGGGCTGCCACAAACATTCTTGCACATGTGGGTCCCTTTCCCTCCTCTAAGATCTCTTTGGGATATAGGCCCAGTAGAAACACTGCTGGGTCAAAGGGTATGCACAATTTGACAACTTTTTGAGCATAGCTCCAAATTGCTCTCCAGAATGGCTGGATCTGTTCACAGATCCACCAACAATGTATTAGTGTCCCAGCTTTTTATATCCCCTCCAACATTCATCGTTATCTTTTCCTGTCATTTTAGCCAATCTGACAGGTGTGTAGTGGTACCTCAGGGTTGTCTTAATTTGCATTTCTCTGATCAATAGTGATTTGGAGCAACTTTTCATATGACTAGAGATGATTTTAATTTCATCATCTGAAAATTGTCTGTTCATATCCCTTGACCACTTATCTATTGAAGAGTGGCTTGAATTCTTATATATATGAGACAATTCTCTATATATTTTAGAAATGAGGCCTTTATCAGAACCATTAAATGTAAAGATGACTTCCCAATTTGATGCTTATCCAGATCATGAACCCATTTAGATCTTACCTTGGTATGTGGTGTTAGGTGTGGGTCAAGCCCTAATTTCTTCCACACTAGTTACCAATTTTCCCAGTAGTTTTTTGCCAAATAGTGAGTACTTATCCCAAAAGCTGGGGTCTTTGGGTTTATCAAACACTAAATTGTTAAAGTTATTGCCTAGATTGTCCTAATAACCTATCCTATGCCACTGATCGACTGCTCTATTTCTTAGCCAGTACCAAATGGTTTTGATGACTGCTGCTTTATAATATAGTTTTAGATCTGGTATAGCAAGGCCACCTTCATCTGCCTTTTTTTTCATTAATCCCCTTGAAATCCTTGATCTTTTGTTCTTCCAAATGAACTCTGCTACTATTTTTTCTTGATCTGTAAAATAATTTCTTGGGAGTTTGATTGGGATGGCACTAAATAAGTAGATTAGTTTGGGTAGTATTGTTATTTTTATTATTATTATTATTATGTTCGCTCTGTTTTTCCAATTGATTAGGTCTGATTTTATTTGTGTGGAAAGTGTTTTGTAGTTTAGTTCGTATAGTTTCTGACTTTTCCTTGGCAGATAGATTCCCAAATATTTTATACTATCATCCGTTATTTGGAATGGAATTTCTTTTTGTATCTCTTGCTGCTGAATTTTGTTGGTAATATATAAAAATGCTGATAATTTATGTGGATTAATTTTGAATCCTGCAACTTTGCTAAAGTTGTGAATTGTTTCTAGTAGTTTTTTAGTTGAGTCTCTAGGGTTCTCTAAGTATACTATCCTAGTGTTTTCTTACTACGATTTGACATGTAAGCTGAGCCAGTTGACAATTTTCCATTTCTTATGTATCATTATATGTTATACTTTAATGTTTTCATAATTGACATAATGTTGGCAAAGACTACTTTGTCACCCTTTTGCAACTGAATTAGCAACCTTCAGAAATTGTTGGGGACAAACCAGGCTTGAGGTGAGGATGTCTTTCCAAAGATTTTGTAAAGTCTGTTGCAGGGTCATACTCAAAGCTTTTACATCTTGGTAGCATCAGTCAGATCATGTGCTTGGTATTTCTGTTTGTGAGACCCTAGCCAAGTCATGTAATTGCCCTGAGCCTCATTTTCTTACTCTATAAAATGAGAATACTATTTGTGTTACTAGCTACCTTCCATAATTGTTTTTAGGAAAAGAACTCAGTAAATTTGAGTGTATTATGTAATTGGTACACATTTTTATTATCTAGATTTGTGAATTTGAAGTGTATTACTCATTAGCATCAATAGAGAGAGTTTTCAAACTATGAGTTCCCTATACCAATAAAATATGAAATCAGGCCACAATCACATATTATCAACTAGAGTGACTTTTACCAAATTAGGACATTGAGGGCAAGTGTTACTCCTTATAAGTACATTTCTTTTTCTTATCTATTATACAGGTTATCCTCAAAATTTTAGGGCTGTATTATATTTTTGGGATAACCTGTATGTTATGTATGTATATATGTACTTATTATATATCCTAAGACTTTTTAGACAATATGTACAGGATGAACTCATTTTGGTTCAAACATTAGCAAAAATAGATTGTTTTAATATCACCATTAAAGGTAAAAAGAAATGAAACAATCCTTTCATTCATTCTTAAAGAATACATTAAAAATATACATTTCCACATCTACATATGAAGCATATGAAAACCATGTTTGGAGCCTTTACTAAATCCTACAAAGCTGATAATATAATTTATATGGAAAATGCTTGGTTGTTCTTGTACATGGATATTTGAAGAGAAAATATATAGATGTTTGTACTTCTTCACATGGCTTTTTAATGAAAGGAAGAGCACTCAGATTATGATAAAAACAGAAACTTCCACCTCTGTTTTCTTGTCAATTTCTTCACAAAGAAGAACCAGGAATGGCTCACTAGAAATGTTAATTAAAAGCTTTGTTAGCAAGACTGAAAATATAACAGCAGTTTTCACTTTTAAACACATCCTTCTCTCCTACTTGGCTCTTAGGGATTTTTTACACTCCAGGGTGTCAAACATGTTTCATTCTCATCATTAAACACCTTGGAAGAATTCTGGACACAAATAAGGATTATTATAGGCATGCACTTCCTATAATGGAAAAAGTTCTAGGGTGTCTAATTTTCTAAGTTGTAGGTGTTAATCATCTAAGGTAGTAAAGAATTTGAAAGATTTTTTAAAAATATCATTTGCATATTGCTTTCCACATGGTGAGAGATGTCAGATACAGCAAGAGTTCGAGGAGTAAGTCATACCAGGTTAACAAAAGTTTCTCACAAAAAACAACACAGTAATTAGACAGCTTTGCTGAAACACACAAATATATAATAAGATTTAAAAATTTTACAGAACATGGTTTAATTATCATTTATTTCTGAAATAATAACAATACTAATTCTAATATTTATATAGTGCCTTAAATTTTGCAAAATTTTTTTACAAAAACCATATTTTATCCTACAAGAACCCTGTTATTCTCATTTTATAGATGAAACAAATGAAGACAGAGATTAAGTGACTGGAGCAGGGTCACACAGCTAGGAGGTTTCTAAGGCAGAATTTTAACTCATTTCTTCTTGATGTGACATGAACTTCCTGAAACTTTTTTCCTAAAATGGGCTAAAGATATTATGCTCTGGTCTAATTCCTCTCTTCCAAATAAGCAAACAAATAAAATAAAGCCAAAGAACTTTCACAAGGAAATAGTTTGCATTTTAAATTAAATATATGATTATATGTAAAAGGTTATATCCCAGGAGATAGTCTAGATTAAAAACCAAATACACATTATTTATTTTCAGTGGAAAATGTGAAAGCTCTGATAACTATAAATAAAGAAAAGTATCATGTTTAAGTCCTTATAAAAAATGAATGTGTTTAACACAAAGAAAAACATGGTCCAGGGCAGAAGAGATTAAAAAAGTAAAAAGTAATGTATACTATTGCCTGAAATAATTAAAAAGCACATTGTTCTGAGAGGAGAAGGAAAAAGTCATAATTAAAAACTTTAAAATTCGTAATTGGAATCTTATCTGACCCCTTTAAAGATGAGCGAAGTGCCGGATTTAATGGTTTCTCCATTTAGGTTTCCTCTCTCTGCACCATAGACTTCAGGCCAAAGATCGGGATGCAAGTTTCCATTGAAGTCATCTTTAAGAACGGAGGGCAAGGAAGCAATAGGAACACAGTAAGGCCCACCAAAGCCCCTATCACACCTAAGGGAAAAATCATTAGGAAAAAATGTTATTACTGAGGAAAAGTAAACATTAAAATGACTTAAGCTGGCCTTTGCAATGGGAAGAAAATATATTTTGATTACTTACACACAGTGTCCCAACTCACAAATTCCATGTCCTGAGCACATCCAAGGACACCCAGATGCTAGTACCACATTATCAATAGCCCACGAATCAGCACCAGGTGTATAGTTTGACTGAATCCATCTGAACCTTGTCCTGGGAGAGCTGGGCAAAGAAGAGTGATCATTCAGCCTAATGAAATTCATATATATATAACAAAAATGAGTGTAATATAATCCTCTCTTTAACTTGTTATTTTCTCTAGTTTTAATTGTCCTAATTGAGAGTAAGCTTAAGAACAGGCAAAAAAATTTCTCCCCTATATTTAATTGTAGCTATGTCAAATGAAAGTATATAGTATATATGAAATGTGAAAGAAACATTTCTATTACTTCATTTAGTCTTTACTAGAAACACATGCATTCTTAGGAGATAAATAATAATCTTGGATGGAACTACTGTGAAAAAAAATACAGATCACTCTTTCAACTATTAATAATCCCGAAGTTTATTTGTAAGTTGAATGTTTGGAACTCAGAAGATATTTTCCCAGAGAAATGATGTTGTAAATGGCAGGTTCCCAGAGCAGTGCACAAGTAGTTATTTAGCTCAAAATGTGCCTATAGTATGGTACTAATGAGATATATTTTTCCTGTTGGTTACATTGGAAGAATGTAAGAAAGTAGAATATTTTTCCTAAATTCACCTTTTATAATTTCTGCCCATTACTCCTAGTTTTTACTTCTAGGGCCAAATACAAGAAATATAATTTGTCTTCCATATGATTATTCTTAAAATGTATATGGTAAAGTGGCTAGAAGGCAACTAGGTGGTATAGTGGATGGAGTGCTGGACCTGGAGTCAAATCTGGCCTCAGAAACTTCTTAGTTCTGGATACTGTCTCTTTATGCAGTCTAAGATTATTATTTGCTATTCAGTCATTGAGCTGCATTCACTTCTTTCTGGTGCTATGGACATCACTGCTATCCGTGGGATTTTTCCTAGCAAAGACACTGGAGTGGTTTGCCATTTCCTTATTAAATAGAAGTTAAGTGACTCTGCCCAGGATCACACAGCTAATTAGGGTCTGAGGCTGTATTTGAACTCAGGTCTTCCTGGGTTCCTACGTATCCAGGCCACATAGCTGCCAGTTTAAAATTATCTTTGCTTGATTGGTTGCCACATAATCAGTCAATTAACCAATGACTATTAAGTATCTAATATGTGCCAGAAGCATCAATGCCAGACAAAATGAAATAGTCCTTGCTCTCAAGAAACTTATATTCTATAGGAGGATTTAACATGTAAATGTAAAAGTATATACAAGAATAGATACAAGGTAATTGGGGAAGGTGAAAGAACTAGGAGCTGGACAGATAAGTCAGGAAAGACTTCTTGTAGGAGTGACTGAATTTTGAAGAAAATAAAGGAGGGGCAGCTAGGTGGCGCAGTGGATAGAGCACCAGCCCTGAAGTCAGGAGGACCTGAGTTCAAATCTGATCTCAGACATGTAACAGCTGTGTGACCCTAGGTAAGTCACTTAACCCCAATTGCCTCAGCAAAAAGAAAAAAAAAAGGAGATAGAGGTTCCATGGATGGAGGACCACCAGTGAAAAGGCAAGCTCCTCAGATACTTCCTGGCTGTGTGATCTTGGGTGATCCCTGCTTGCCTCAGTTTCCTTTTCTGAAAAATTGGGATAATAATATGACCTAATTTCTAAGGGTGTTATGAAGATCAAATGAAACAATTTAAAGCACTAAGCACAGTGCTTGATATATAGTAGCTGTTATATACATGTTAGTTGTTTTTATTATTTGCATAAAAGACATCTCTCTTGGCTAACCATTTCCCAGGCAGATGTGAATTGGGGAATACAAGATTGTCCTCCTTAAATAAGAAAAATATTTTATTAGCTAGGGTTCCTTCAGATATGGTAGAGTGGTTTTAGGAGAAACTAAGTTTCAAATAGGAAGAACAGTAACTAGTTAAGAGGGGGAGAAGGAAGATACATAAACACATTAAAAAGACAGAAACAGGAATATGGCCAGAGATGGGAGACTGAAAAATTGGAGACATGAAAAGTCAGTTTGAAGAGAAAGTGTTCAGCTGGAACATCCAAAAAGTAGTACAAGAGGCATCTCTATAACCAGACGGGGAAAAGAATTGTGCAACCCAAAATGTGCTGTGCTCCAGTTTCAAAGGGTCTTCTAAGTATAATTCATTTTGAACTGGAAAATAAGGTTTATAGAATCACATAGAAGAGATGCTGTTTCTTGGGTGGCCAGAGGAGCTCTGAGCTTGATTGGAAGAAGTAAGAATAAAGTAGGAAGGCAGCTAGGAGATGTAATGAATAGAATGCCTAGCCTGGAGAATTGAGAATAACTGAGTTCAAACCCAGCCTTAGACACTTACTAATTGTGTGACCCTGGCAAGTCAGTTAAAATTGTTTGCCTCAGTTTCCTCATCTGTAAAATGACTTGGAGAAGAAAATGTCAAAACACTTCAATATTTTTGCCAAGAAAACCTCAAATAGGGTCATGAAAAGTAACCAATGTATAACTGAAATGACACCATCCCCACCACTACCACCACAAGGAAGATCTTATCAGATCAGACTGACAAGAAAACCAGGCTGAGAGGCTGTGGGTAGATAAGAATGTGTGCTGGACAAAGAGGCCCACATCCTAAGAATGTATAAATAAAACACTTTTTAAGCCATATACAGTTGGACCCTAGAATAAAGTTTTGTACCTATAATTATTACCTGGTTTTCCCGTTTTTTTGTTTTTGCTTAGGCAATTGGGGTTAACATAGGAAGTATTAAGAATCTGAGATCAGATTTGAACTAAGGTCCTCTTGACTTCAGAGCTGGTATTCTATCCACTGTACCACCTAACTGCCCCTATTACCTGTTTGTAATTAGTGTCCCAAAGAATTATAAGGATTATATTAGTGTGCTACATACCAAACTACTAAGTTGTATCTGACACTGAAGAAAAAATATTAATTCCTAATAAGGGGTGCTGGATAAAGGGGCTCTGGTCCCAAGACTGTAATTCCAGTGGTGGAAGAGCATGAAAAAGCAGGCAGTTGACTCTTCCTTCGAAACTTGTCCATTTGGATTTTAATTTTAAATAACTTATCTATGATTATGGAATTATAGGGTTATGGATTTAGAGCTGGAAAACACCTTAGAGGCCATTGAGTACAACCCCCTACATTTACAGATGAGGAACTGAGACTCGGGCAAATGAATTGATTTGCTCAGTCACAAAGATAATACATGCATAATGAAATATATGGACCTAGGTCCTCTATTCTTTTGTCCTGTCCACTAGATCATGTTTGGGAGCTAGAGAAATAGAATAGGAAAAAAAATCCTGAGCCTATGGCTTCTAGCCCTTTTTTCCTCCCTAGTAAATAGTTGTATGGCTTTAAGAAAGCCATTTCACTACTCTACAATTTATCTTCCTCATGAATAAAGTAATGTGGTTGGAAGAGATGATATCTAAGGCTTTTTCTATCTATGGGATTCTATGAGACAAATTTTTTATTCTATGCCACACTGAAGACCAGATTGTCTTGATGCTGACATAGAAATAAGAAACACGATTCTTAACATTATGGAATCATCTTGCCAGCAAGAGCAAATATTCCCTGCCATTATGGACAGAAGCATTATTTCCTCTGCTGTGATTACTTTCAGATTTGTTAGTACTACCAGATGATATGCTAAGTTAAGTGAAAAGTTCTTTTTTTGCTATAATATTAGAGTATGACATTTAATTTAAATCTCATATTACTTATTAGGTTCATTGTTAACATCTTTGAAATTTGTTAATATTTCAGCTTTACACCATGAATGAAATTTTAAAAAAAAGATCTCAAATTTAATTAAAAAAAGACTTAGCTTTGCCCATTAATTTCTACAACTTGGTTGATGCACCAGCATCCAAAACCAAAAGATACCCATCAATCTATATGCTGGTAACAGGTATAAGTAGCAAGGAACAACTATCATTTAGCTAGGGGTAATTGGCCACTCAGTCAGTACGCATATATTAAGCACCTGTCTGGAAGTATGCTAAGTGATCAGTAGTAATTTGGAATTTATATGAGGAGAGAAAAAAGGCAGAATTGACTCTTGAAGGTCTTTCTTCTATAAGAAATGGTATCAAGAGATACTAAAAGAGATTAAGTCTGTTTTTCCCTACATTATGTTTTACTATGTATGAGAGAGATATAAGTCAAGTGTTAGTGTCAGATGTGGACAATACTCATATCCATTTTTGCTATGGAAGTAGAATTTTCAAAATCCTTTAGCTGATCGCATTACATTTAAATCCATTTAATAATGTAATCTAAAGTGCTGTGCTCCCTTCTTCCTCCACCCACTGAGCATATTCCATACATAATTATCAAGAAAGCTTCAAAGATTTCCCCAGGGAGGTCACTTTTTTTTTTTTTCCAAATTAGATGAGTGCAGCTTAAAGTTCTGACATATAGCCAACATGATAATTCTCACATGGTAGAGAGAGGAAGGTAGACAGTGACTCGCTTCCAATTCTGGAATCTTTCTGAGGTGTAAATTGAACTTTCTGTGTAATGCAGACAGCCAATTGTTGGAGGAACACACTCTTCAGTGACAAGATGCCAGTCTCTCCCATTGTTTAGGGAATACTGGAGTTGGATACCATGGGAGTCACTGAAAGGTTTGGAGCAGCCCATGCTCAACTCAAACTGGATAAAAGTGGAAGCTGTCACATGAAAATCCCAGGTCTCAGCATATCGGGGTTTTCCTAAAAAAGAAAAAAGAAAAAAAAGGAATCAACAAATTTCAGTTTGCTAATTGAAACTCTACATTTGTAGCTAAATTTTTAGTTAGAAAATAGAAAAATTCCATTCTTAAGCATATATTTGTTTTGTTTTTTTTTCCTCCTTTCTTATCAACTGTTTATTTATATGCTAAGAATCCAGTAATATGGATCGATAATTCAGAACACTTTACTTTGAGGATTATAGACAGCAGCTGGCCTCATATTAGTAGTTCTCTAAATTAAAAATATGAGGTCATTGCAAAAAGGAAACAACATGAAATAATAGTAATATCACTGTCCAAGGAATTGGAAGACATGGATTCAAATGTCATTTGATGTTAACTGCCTGAGTGACTTTGGCAAGTAATGTAATGTCTCAAAGCTTCAGTTTGCTTATATGTGAAATAAAGGAATTGTATTAAATGCCCTCTAAAGTCCTTTCCAGCTCGAGGACTATGATCTTAAGTTATTTGTCCTATATTTAAAAAAGACCTAATCATCCCATTTCATTCCCTCTGAAAGAGAAACAACACAGTAAGTGAGCTATTATAATATCCAAACTCTGTGAGAAGACAGATATTTCTGGATCTTAGAAGTATACTTTGCCCTAGGCAGTTAGATATGAAACTCTGCATTATATAATTTCCTTTTAAATACTGTAAAGACACAGTCCCTCTGATATAGCCCACATTCTCCCTTTACCTATGCTTTCACTGAATGTTAGAGCAGTATCCATAGAGAGACAGTCAATGTCTACTTGACCTCCTTGAATTCTATACCAATTGGCTTGTAAATCTATAGAACCATCAAATTTATCCTTAAAACCAGTTTGAGAACTGTCATTCATTCCTATCAGGACATCATCCAAGGCCCACTGTGCTGAGTGCTTTCCTGAAATCAGATAAAAATGAAGTTAGTAAAATGCCATTGGATACAATTATTTAATATATTTCATAAATGTCAAGATCAGATTATAATGAAGTGACACAGAAAAAAGAAAAACATGATTCTTAATATTATTAGGTTACCTTTCCAGCAAGATCAAATACAATTTGCCATTATTTATAGATATAAACTCTTAGTTGAATTATAAAGGACCAAACTTTTGGTGCATTGTAGCCTACCATGTTGGGGCTGCCACCATCGAAAAGCTGTTGCAGACGTCTTGGCCTCTCGTGGCAAATCTATGGAAATGATTTGTGGTTCTAGAAAAGACATGAAGTCCAGCTCTCGAAGTAAATGCCATAGTATTCCATTATCATTTGAGTATTGAACTACAAGTCCTGGATGAAAGAAGACGGATAAATCCAATTACTTAGATTTTCACTCACCTACCACTCCATATTGTATGTTTGCTAGGATATTTTCTTTTGCTTGGGCTTTTAGTCCTAAATGATTTCTCTGCTTCTTGTTTCTCCCATCTCCAATCTATCCTGCTTTACAAAGATGCCAAAATAATATTGACAATACCACTTCATTGGTTCCCCATAATCTTTTTCCAACCAACCTTTTGTAAAATTAAAAATTGTTTTTAATTCTATTTTGCTAAGACTTATTCAAGCTAGATTTAATATTCCCTTTCACAGTTTACCTTAATTTTTACCATAACACTTTCCAGCTTCATTTCATTCAATCTATAATTTAGCAAAATGACTGCTCATATGTTACATTCTATTTTATGTTTCTCTGAATTGGCTCAACTTACCTTTCCATATTTAGAATTCATTCTCTCTTTTCACTCAATAGTTTTTCTGTTTTTTTTTTTCTGAAATCTGCCTGCTCATTACTTCTTATAGAACAATAATATAATTCATTCTTTCTTAATGTCTGATTTTCAGAATCCCTATATCCTTTAACATATCACCTCCTCCTTAAAGCCTGCTCCTTTCTGTTATTAGCATGTATTTGTTTTTCTCCTTGAATTTTTCCAGAGGACTTTGGTTTCTATTTTACTTTTTTACTAAACTTGTCTATGTACATATTATAATTCCACAAAAGAATGTAAACTTCTTCACAAAAAATGTAAGAGATTATATTATTTTTATCTTGATATGGACAACCAGAATGCTATCCTGGTACCTTCATTGTATCAGAAAAAAAGAGAAGCAAACCTTCAGCGCATTGGATTGACTCCCTGTTGCAAACCTATGCAAGGGATGGGACATGAGAAAATGTCTGGATAATTTGTAATCAGCATTATTGGAGGGACTTCTAATCTATGGGATCACAGATTCATTTAGGTACTTGAATACTATTGCCTCTTGAGGAAATTAATATTATAAAATTCTTCTCATTAAGTGGTTGGGAACTTATTTTCAGAAATATCTATATTTTTAAAATAATCTGAGGATCTTCTCAGTGCTAGATTCGTGATCCTGAGTATGATATACAGGTTAGAGGTTAAGAATGAATATAAATAATATATCATTCAAAGAGAAATTTCACCTATCAGTTAAGGAGAGCTTTTAGGTCATATGACCCTCCTAGTATTTCTTGAATCTAATCATAAAGGGAACTATCTATTCTATCTATATGCAAAACTGTTCCTTGAAATTTATAACTCTGTTCCTAAGGGAAATTTGAAATTCTGAAGTTACTTCTAAATCCTTAAAAAAAAGTACACTGTATCAAGGATCTGTGATTTGGTCAACATTTATACTTTCTCAATTGACAAGAACTGTTGTCTATCTGTCACTTAGAAGATAGTCTTTGGGAATTTCCATAGACTAAAGAACTGATTACAAATATGACTGAATTTAGCAGTCTCTGATGATATACAGCAATATATCACTAGTCCTGTATAGCAGTATTCTAAAAATATATTGTAATTAAAAAGTTGATAACCTATATAACATATATGATGGTGCTGTATGGATCTTGGCATCTAGTCTAGCAAAACAAGATGGGCACCATCAAGATTACTTGTAGAACTGAGTAACAAGACACTGCCTCATTAGAAGTAGCATGGCATAGGAGAAAGAGTATGATACTAATAGTCATGAAGCTTGAAAATCTGGATTCAAGACTTGGTCTTGCAATTTTTAAGCTACTTGATTTTTTTTAGCATAACATTTAACTAATTTGTGCTTGAATTTCTTTATCTGTAAACTTAAAATAATAAATCATAATAATAAATAAAATAAAATTATCAAAATAAACTATAATAAGTTATTACTATGTTTTCATCTAGTATAACCCAAGAACACATCAATATCATATTGCTAGATAATTGCTATGGTAAACTATATTTTCATGTTGTGGTTTTTTTTTTTTTTTTTTTTTTGGATTCTATCTGCAATTTCATTGACATAGAAAAGTCCCTCTACTACAGTAGACATGAGTTTGCTTTGCAACTAAGGCTGTTTTGATTGACCATATCATACTGCATTACTCTTCTGTGCCTATCATGAAAATAATCAACCTCTTTATATATAAGTTGGTACTAGGAAGAATAATTAGGGTACTGACATTTACAAGCCTTAGAAGGATTAAACTTGGATTCATAAAAAATGGAGGCAAGCATCATCATGGATTCATGAAAGAAGTAGACATCTTTAAGAATGTTCTAGAATAGGTAAGAATTGCTCTACTTCTAGAGTTATGACACTGACAGTAAAAATCATGTGCCAGAGAATCATGTTGAAAGGGGCAGAACCAGGATGAAGAACACAGAAAACCAGAGGTGAATTTGACTTCTTTCTTTTATCCATCAGATCAAGGAGACATGCCTGAGCTGGGCTACCTAGAAAAAGCTTCAATATCAGATTCTAATACTGGTTCAAACTTTGAGTTTCAGGGTTGAGTGCATCAATTCTTCTTCCTCCTCCTCTTTTTTCTCCTCCTTTTCTTCATTCTCTCTCTCTCCTTTTTTTTTTAAACAAGATTTGGCATCCATATTTTAATGAGGCTTGAAGTACAGGATTCTACCCTGATTGGCACAGGAATTTTGACATGCTCCATTTTTTGATCTAGGATGTTTTCCCCCTCCTTAGATAAGCTGGTGGTCCCTGCTCCTACAGGTTCATTATATTAATGCCAAAGTTACTTTGCCCTACTTCACTTGATTGATTTATCCCACCAAGGCTCAAAACTCCCAGGCTTAAGAAAGCTGACAACCACAGTTTCCTTCAAAGCAGATATTATAGATGTATGCCATGCCTATGCTTGATAAGAGTATCATTTTTCAGTGAAAGTTTGGACTGCCTTAGGACTCTTAATTTAGATTATAATACATTTTAGAAAAATTAAAAAAAGGAGGAAAAATTAGTTATCAATGGACAAAAATCCACATAATAACAGAAAAATAAATGTTGATTAATAAACATAAAATCTTATTGGTTATCTCATTCTCTATGACAAAACACTCTAATAGTCCTAAAAGTAGTTTTTTTTAACTAAATTAACTCTTCCAGGAGCATCATATTCAAGCTTAGACAGCAACAAAGCCTTGCAGAAATAAAGCAGCCCATTATAGAGGATAATCAAAGAAGCCACACTCTGGTAAGTGTCAATGTGTGGATAAAATACAAGGGAGGGAAATGGCAATATTCATTTTATCCCTTTTGCTGATCCTCATTAGCTGTGTCATTGAACACATTGTATGTCTACAAAAACCAAGCAATTTTAGCTTATCTATCTACTGTTTTAAGACATAAAACATCTCTTTTTACATTGCAACTGCATCTGTGTTCTGCCCAGTCTTAATGAAAATAGCCCAATTCTGATTTTAATTCCAAATATGCAGATTGATGCTTCAGCTTGAGTAAGCCAAAAATCTTTACTTTCATCCCTGTAAGAGATTTGCCCTTGGATTTAGCAGATTTACATTTTAACAGCCAGTTTTTTCACAAAAGACTGAGAAGAGACTGCAGGATGCAAATTACACAGAGGAAAGGGGCTTGGAAGACAAGGATTTGAGAATGGTTAAGAAAAAGTTGCTTGTTTCCAGTCTTCTTCAAGCAGTATTCCTTCCAGTTTCAATCCCACCTGCTACTATATGAGAGGTAGATACATGCTGAGACCTACACTACACAGGGATCCTTTGTACTAGAGGATACTTTTGCTCTCTTCCTGACTAAGGATTCTTTTAGAGTCTGCTCTTTAAAAACAATTTTGAATTCTGTTTCCATTGTTTAAATGTAACATTGAAGATAAAAGATTAACAAACAAGCAGAAATATATATTGTTCTTCATGTCTGAAGATGAGACTACTGAATATATTACTTCAAATTCACAGCATCAATCAGTTAACAGATATTGACTGAGCAGCTGCTACATAGTTTTTATTCTCTTGATACAAAGGAGGTATTATCAGTAAGAGACAGCACTGAATGCTTTGAGGAATACAAAGAAATATAAAACATGGTCCCTGCCCTCAAGGAGATTATATTATATAGTTTGGAAGGTATAGACATGCAAAAATTGTTAAAAATGCAAAGCAATGAAGGATAACTGACAACAAATACAGAGGGATCACTTTAAGCTTGAATACACCATGGCAGTTCTGTGGAGGAGATGGGATTTGAATTGGATCTAAGAGATGGGTGGGATCTGGATAGATAGATAGGAGAAAGAAAGCAACCTGTCAAGAATGGAGAAGAAAAGGCAGTGTGTGTGTGGGGGAATATAAGAATCATGTGAGTTATTCTAGAAGGATGGTTTTATATAGGATGGCATTAGGAAATTAAGTAGGGAAGGTTCATTTGGATAGATTGTACAACAACTCAAATGATAGGATAAAGATTTTGGACTTTATTCTTTAAGTAATCAGAGGCAATATGTCATGGGGAGGAGGTAGAAAGCTAGTTGTAAAGACAGAAAGACTTAATTCTATTTATGAAACTCTGGGCAAGTTCAATCATTCAATGCTTTTGGGCTGCAATATATTTTCCAGATGGTGCTAATTTTCTTTAGTAAAGGGGATTTCCTTATTGGACATATTTGTTCCTAATGAACTCACAGGTCTAGTCCTATCTCATCCTACTGGGAACTATTTTATATTTTTGAACAGTGGAGTGACAAAAAAGAAGCTATATATTGGGAAGACTTGCTTAGTGACACTGTGAAGGATAGAATGTATGGAGAAGAAGTTGGAAGCACAGAGATCAATTAGAAAGCTATTGTAGTAATCCAAGCACAGCTAAAATCATCAGGTTTATCATGTAGAGATTAAAAGAAATGTGAAAGATACTATAAAGTCAGATTTTAGAGATCAGACTAATTTTAAAGAATAGATGGAATTTACAGAATTTAGATGAAAAGAGAAGAAAAGAAACCTCAAAGAAGATGCTATAGTTTCTCCTTATGGTGACTTGTAGAATAATGATGGCATTAATAGACAAGTCAATCAATCAATAAGCATTTATTAAGGTCCTACTATGTACCAGATTTATTTCTAAGCTCTCAGGATAAAAAGAATCAGTTCCTGCTTAAGGAACTCAGAGTCCATTGTAGGAGACAAAATGCAAACTTCCATTATATAAAAAAAATTATGCAGGATAAGTGGGAACTGATCAATAGAGCAAAGACACTAGTATTAAGAAGGATCAAGAAAGGTTTCTTATAGTAGATATTACTTTAGCTGGAATTCCAAGGAAGCCAAATAAATATGAGGGAAGAGGGAAAATTATTCCAAACCTGTGAAAATATCAAATCTGGAGGTGGAGTGTCTTGTGCAAAAAACATCTAGGTGGCCAGCAGCACTGGATTGTGGAGAATATGATAGACAAAAAGACTTAAGAAAATTGGAAAAGTAAGAGGGGGCCAGATTGTGAAGGGCTTTGAATGCTCTAAAGAGGATTTTATATTTGATACTGGAGGTGATAGAAAGCCTCTGGAATTTATGGAAAGGGTGTGTGTGTGTGTGTAATGACCAGATCTGAACTGTAAGAAAATTAATTTGGCAGTTGAGTAGATGATGAGAATATTTTGAATGGTGACTGGCTTTAGGTTCATGTTTGTAGACTTTGTACACTAACAAAATAGTTTATGCCATCCTTCAAACAAAAACCCAAATTGACTTCTGTGTATTTCAAGATTGTTTGTATTCTGTGGTAAGTAGTTTTATTTATTTCTAAAACTATATTTCTTACATGTGGGAAGTGCCCAAAACTAATTATGAAATATGCATAACAGTTTATTATTAAATAGGTAACTTATAGAATATTCACAGTATTTAGAGGTAATAGAAAAGAAAAACAAATAAAAAATGGAAGATCTAAACTATTAATGTCTAATCTTGATTTTATTTTTTTTAAATATGCATTAATTTTCTAGTAGTAATTGCTATATCTATAGAAAAAAAATTACCTTCATTTCTAGCTCTTGGTTTGCTGCAGGTGGCACCAGGAGTTTTGCTTCCAATTTGTATATAAAACTGAACAAGTCTGGGAAAAACAAAGTTAACTTCAGACCTAGAATATACTGTCTTCTATATTTCCCCCTTTAAACAATTTATCTAAGCTTTAGATTTTTTTTTAAAACCCAAGTGTTCATGGACACTAGAGAATGCCTAGTTTGTAACAAATGCAGTTGTAAGGCCTTTTAGAATACTTCAAACCGCTATTATAAAGTTATCTCTTTAAGTGATAAGAACTTAAATGAAACAAAAAAGTAAAGGCAGAACTGAGTTTATTAATAATTCCCCAAATAGACCACCATTTTGGTTTAACTTTGTAAATGCAAATGAAAATTTGTGGAATTCATTAACTAAGAAGATCCCAGGAAATATGATGGGCTTGACTCTCCCACTGATACTGGAAATTGGAATGTTATACTTACCTGCTTCAAGCCAGGTTGTTTTCTTTCTTAAATGATGTGAGTTTTGGTGACTCAAAGAAACAATACAGGTGGTAAATTGTGACTAATACCCTAGTAACAAAAAGCATGCAGATTTAACTTTCATGCTTCAGGGATCTTGTGTTGTCTACTTTTCCCCTTTTTCTAACCCCATTTGAGAAGGGGAGTGAACTTAGAACTGAATAATATGTCATCTAGATTTCTAGATGGGCGTAAAACTCATATTTTGTGTTGTTTTATTTTTACAACACAACACACACATATAATATACATATATTGGAGAACAAATATAGATATCTTTGGTTTTCTTTTCTTTCTTGCACTCTGTTCCTTAACAGAAAATTATCAATTTAGCTTTTAATTAGATTAACTAGTTTACCAGTAGATGGCATTGTAGGCATTTTATATCACAAAGGGCAATTTCAAGAAGTTTACTGCCTACCCCCCCAAGATAGATCAGAAAGAATGGTGTCCAATTTAGAATTTGAAGTTTTCAAGTTCTGTGGCTATTTCATTCACTAAAGAATCTTTCATACCACAATCTTTAGTTTATTATTATCATGTCTGTTCCTCCTCCTTTCTTAAAAAGTACTTTTATTGGCAGTTTGGGAAATGGTTATTAGTGTTTATTTGTGTGTATGTGTATTATGTGTGTATTTTGTGGAAGCTTGATAAACTCTCTTATTTATGGGGTTTTGCTACCATAATGAGGCAGGCAGAAGATTTGATCAGTCATGGCAGGAAGTCAGTAGTTGGTGCTAATAGTCCTAAGGAAGGCACCAACCTCTCTAGGTGACTGAAGTTATCTGTAAGTATTTTCTGTACTGGGCATAGTACTATGACTAGAAAGTTCAGTATGCTGGCGAGGAACCAGGGAACCCTCACTGTTTGTCTGGTCTGGTTATCTGTGCAGCTTTCTGTGTCTGTGGGACATATTCCTTTAAGGCGTGCATCTCTCTGGGAGTCTGATGAAGCCCACGGACCCCTTTTAAGAAAACTGTTTTTAAATGCATCAAATAAAATAGTATTACAAAGAAAACAAATTATACTGGAATATAGTTATTAGAATATTAAAAAAAGTCCAAACCAAGTTCATGGACTTCATGAAGTCATATAGGTCTTTGGGGAAGATATTATCATGCATTGAATGAAAAAGTCAATTGCCTGAGATCTTAAACACAGATTATAGCATGGGATTGGGGAATCTTATATAATGAATACTATGTGCATTGAGGAGCAGCATTAATTTTCTATTACCTGATATTTGTTGTATCCAGAGGAACAGTTCTTGCTTCTCTCTTTCCAGGTCCATTGAAGTAAAGAGATTTTCCATCACTGAGTGTTCCACAGCCTGTTCCCACCTGACCTCCAGTTATCTTGTACCAGAGAGGGCTGAGTTTTCCCTCAAACCTGTCGAACATCTCACTGTGATTAGGTACATTAGATACACAGGTTCCATGTGAGGCTTTAAAAAGAAAGAAAGAAGTACATAGCAAAGGCTTTGTTGAAACTGTGAAATGTTAGAGGTAGATTCAGAATATGGCAAAAAGGTACTTTTATTTTATTTGAATATTGAAGAAATAACATAAAATAAAAATGTATATTACTAAATTGCCAAGTCATTATTATCACTGCTACTATAATCATGATTTTTTTCTACCTTCAGAAAATGCTCTTTTTTTGGTGAGGAAAGACATAAGGAACTTAGCACGCTGCTGTGTTATGATTTTTGTAAATTGGGGAGAAACAGGTTAAACTTGGTGTGCATATAACAATTAAACATGCTGAGTTGCTGCTCTCTTTAAACAGAAGATTCATCAGGGTGGCAAATGTAATTGGTTGTGTCAATCACATTTTTAAAGGGAAAAAACACCAAAAAACCTTATTATCATCCCTGAAACATCCTGTGCCCTGACAAGGGCACAGTATTCTCTGTAGAAGGCCTGTCACAACATATGTTTGGTTTTGGTCACATGCCATTTCTAGGCCAGGGGACTAAGAACCAGAAAAATCTTTCTGAATTCCCTCCAAATATTTTCTACAGCAACTTATAAAAGTTTATTCTTTTCCCCTTATCTTCCCCTTTAATCTCAGATGTTTTTCCACAATTGATATCCAACATTATAGTGTGAACACATGCTCTTGTATATTCTCCTGTAATGTTCCTGTAATGTAAAGTTTCAGGACTACTAGATATATTGACCCACCAATTGGAAAAATTTATTTTCCAATGAAATTTGTGTCACCAGGGTTCTTTTATCTTTGGCCAGAACAACAATACTTATCTGATTCAAAGGATCTTGTCGCTCACCTCTTACCTTAGTTTCCATGATTCATAAAATTTTATAGAAGAATAATGGAGTCTGAACTTGGCTTAATCGGGATTAGATTTATTATTAAAATATATATCTGTCCCTATCTCTATCTCTCCATCCCAAAACAACAATAGCAACAACAAAACTATTCTTACCTGTATAACCCAAATCACAGAAACAAACTCCTGAGACACAGTCCCCATGGCCGCTGCAGTAACTGGGACAAGGCTCAGAAATATAAACTCCATCTAGCCCAAATGCAGGAGCATTTTTGTGGGAACTACTCTCTTGGATCCAGCGGAATCTGGTTTTGCTGTTACAGAAAACAAGAGATTTGTTATTGTTGCTACTTTTTATTCCATTTGTGAAGGGGCTAATTGTTATTTACACCAAAAATTAATCCTTAGAAAGGTCTGGCAAATTCAAGAATAACTGATATTCTCTAAGTACCTTGTCATACCCTTCTCCCTACACCTTCCAACTCATTGCAGCCCAGTGCTTGGAGAAGGATGATATGGAGCAGTGAGTGGAAGGGATGCAGGCTGAGAGCAAATTCTTTGTCCCACAAATATGGATTGGTGGACATTCAGTTGAGTGAGAGTGGAAAGAGAAAAAGTGAATCACAATTGGATGGGATATTAGATCATATGGTCACATGAGTATGATCATGACCATATCATATGTCATATGATATAATTGTATGTCACCATTCTTCTATTCCTATCCTCCTCATTCCTTACATCTCTCTCATTTATCCATTCATTTTATTCATTGAACAAATATTCATTAAGGCTCCATTGAAATACTGCAATAGGCACTTAGAGTACAAAATATATATGAAATTAACTTTGTTCAAGGACTTTACAACAAAATTTGTGGGGAGGGATTGTAGATAGAGAAACTGTAGACCTGAGAAAGAATAAGACAAAGGACGAATCAGATAACTGAGATTTTGAAGAAACAAAGTTAGAAAAAGACTAATTGCAGTGAGAATGTCAAATAGATGATGGATATGAGGAAGACTGTGGAGGTGGAATCATTGGTTCTTGCCATTAAAAGAGGAGATGAGGAATAGGGTAAGTGAGAAAAGGAGAGAGGAAAGGAAAGAGGAGGAGAAGAGAGAAAAAGAAAGAAGGAAGGAAATAAAAAGAAAGAGAAAGCATTATTCCAAGATTATGAATAAATACCTGGGTGGTGGTTCTATTTATAAAACTGGAATATAGGGAGAGAAGAGATATTAGAGTGAATAAGAAGAATGAACTGTCATACCAATTTTGAGGTGTCATCCAGATATCTAGCAATCATTCAGAAATATAAAACTGCAGTTGTGTGGAGAGATTGAAGGTGGTGATACAGATTTGGAAGTCATTTACTTAGGAGTAATAATTGAAGCTTGTGGATTCAGTGGGAAGGAGGATCAGGGGAGAAAGTTCAGGGGATAAGGTTGAATGGGAAAACAACATAGAGAAAACTCTGAGGTAAAAAAAGAAGGATCTAGAAAAGCATTTACTTAGATTTAAAAAAAATTGACAAAGTCTCTTATCCTATAAGTATTGTTCTTTAGTAAATAGGAATAGAAAATAAGACAGACTAATGAAGGCTGCCACTGATAGTAGGAGATGAAGATTTAGAAGTTTAAATAATTCCTATCATTTCCCATCATTGGAGTGAAAATAGCAGGAAATATGGAGAAATTATTTATGTAAATATAGACACGATTATGTTTTTGATTCTTAAGGAGTTTTAGCCACTTAACAATCAGTGAACCGCAAATCTTTTTTTATTGTTATTCTAAATCATCTAGTCTTGGCAAATATGCTGAATTTAACAAACACCTGTTGTTTACTAGCTTCAACAATTTCAGATTGGCTTTTGGGAAGCTTGTGCTACTGCCTGTAAATCCTTCAAATAAATAAATGCTTAAATTCCTGTTTAGGCACCTAAATGAGAAGTATATATATATTTTTTTCTCTAATGAAGAAAATTTTAAAAAGCAAACAAGTATAACTTTAGAACACTGTTGCTGTCAGATCATTTCAATTGTATTCAAATCTCTGTGACCCTATTTGAAATTTTCTTGGCAAAGATACTGGAGTGGTTTGCCATTTCCTTCTCCAACTTATTTTACAGATGAAGCAAATAGGGTGAAGTGACTTGTCCAAGGTCTCATCCTAGTAAGTGTCTGAGGCTATATGGTTTTTTATTTTTATTTTTGCTGAGGCAATGGCGTTAAGTGACTTGCCCAGGGTCACACAGTTAGGGAATGTTAAGTGTCTGAGACCACATTTGAATTCAGGTCTTCCTGACTTCAGGGCTGGTGCTCTATCCACTGTGCCATCTAGCTGAGGCTACATTTGATATCAGGTCCTCCTGACTCCAGAGACTGATCTATCCATTGCACCATCTAGATGCCCTTTAGAACATTAAAGCAGCCCAAAGGAAAAATATAATTGATTCACAGACCTTTGTCTTCAAGAAGCAAAATTAGTCCTAAAGATGCCTGTTGGATTCAAAAGTCCTAGGAAGTTTTGGTTAAGAAATTCATGATTATGTTGAAAAAGGAAGCGCATTTCATAGGCCCATAGTTGTAGAGCTTGAAGGAAGCTTAGGTCAATCTAGTTCAACCTACTCATTTTATAGAAAAGAATTTTGAAGCTTAAAGAAATTAAATAATTTGTGTAAAATCTAAAAGAAAACAAGTAATAGAGTGAATATGACTGACTTCTGTGCTTTTTTCCAAATAGTGGAATGACGGGTGAACTAAGTTATTTGGCAAAGGGGCAGTGAGGTGGTACAATGGATAAAGTGCTAGACCTGGAGTCAGGAAGATTTGAGTTCAAATCCATCATATCAAATACTTACTAATTGTGTAACTTTGTATAAGACACTTAACTATGTTTGCCTCAGTTTCCTCATCTGTAAAATGAGCTAGAGAAGGAAATGGCAAAACATTCCAATACCTTTGCCAAGAAAACTCCAAATGGGATTACAAAGTGTCAGCCAGACACAAGTAAGAAATGACTAAGCAACAATCATAAATTTGTCTTATCCCTTGCATTTTTGTTTCATGAACCATTTTGGCAGTCTTTTAGAACTTTTGATACTTGTATTTCAATCATATCGGAATTTGAATATTTTTTCCTGTATATATACACACACAAATGATAAATATTTAAATATAATTAAAATTCAGTTCTCTATATACATGTATATGTAAGTGTACATATATCTTTGTCTGTCTATCTGTTATAAATTCACAGATCCCTATTCTACATGGATTTCTCAATAAAATGCTTTTTCTTTGTTCTAGGAAGTCCTATTGAAAGGAACTATAATTTTTTTTCTCTCAATTCGAATGCCCAAGTCAAATATAGCACTCAGGCAAAACACCTCATAAAATCTTTTTCTTCTCCAGGGATGTTTCCCCCTCAATTGCATTCTTCCATCTATATTTCCTTTCCAGATATACTCCCATGCTTAGGCAGATGTCTTGATGCAGAAAAGAAAAGCTGATTTTCTTCAGTTTTTATTTGCTTTCATGCCCACATTTGTTGTCCTATGCACAGGTGCAGGAGTGAATATCCTGAAAAATACTGGGCAAACTTGTAGAACAGCATGCACATGTGCCCAGGAGCACAACATTATGTTTTTGTATTCTATGGAGGGGTCCTGTACAGGCTCCATGTGTGTACTGTAGCTCTTTTGTATCTATCTCAGTTGGTGGAGAAGCGATCTGCCAGCACATATTTGTGACAGCCCACTTCTTCCCCTGGCAGAATGAAGAATCAGGAAAATTAAGACATAATCTCCACCTTTGTGAAAATTAGTTTACCATCATTTCTGGGAAAACTAGTATTCTAGTAGCCATAGTGAGCACACTGTCTTGTGGCAAAATATCTCCAAATGCTTAACACCTAAAACTCTCAGTTTTCTAACAGCCCATCTGGAGGAATCTGGGTTCTTCTGAATAAGTCACAGACTGTACAAAAATAGGCCATCTATTCAAGCTGAAATGCAAACATGTTTAGAGTTTTTTGGTAGCCAATTCTTTATTGAAAAAAAAAACACAATCAAACATCCTGGATAGCATTCAGAATAATCCAAAGAAGTTGGATTCCAACAGGAAAAGACCATCTTCCAATAGCCCAAGTCCAAAAAAAAAAAGGATACTGCCACATTAGAAGCCTCATGGTCCAGATCCAATCTATGATGGCTTGGCAGGAACTTCTGTTGTTTCTGATCATCAGTTTTTCTGATCAAGTTACTCCAAGCAATATCAAAAAGATGTTGCTGCTTCATATTCAACTGTTACTAGTTGGCTTTGGGAGAATTAAACAAGTTAACTCTAGATTTGTGGTCTTTGGCAGAAGCCATGTAGCTTCATATAACTTTTACTGGCTAGATGCAGAGTATTTCCAGCACACTGATCTCACAGTAAAAATAAGACAGGCATATGATGCTTTCTTAATTGTGGCATGCTACTGCTATCCAGTGTAGCAAAAGGGCGTGATCGTTTCAGAAAGGAAAAGGAAAACTAAGGCAGAAAGCCTAAATAAGCCCCAAATAGACTAATACAAAGCTGATAATTTTGTTTGAGAAGCCCAAGAATCTCATTTGGGGGTAGACTAAAATGAACCTGCATGTTGCTGGGGGTGGGCAGCTGGATGGTATACTGGATAGAGGGATGGGTCTGAAATGAGGGAGATTTGGGTTCAAATTTAATTTCAAACTCTTATCCTGAGCAAGCCTGAATTGAAGTTTGACTGAATGAACAAGAGCAACAACTGCTTCAATATTTGCAGGCATCCTGATCCTAGCCCCCCATAGCTGTTCTCTATTATTATCCTTCTTTGACTCAGATGGATAATAGTATTCCTTATCAGCCAGTCTATAATGTGACCTCATTAGACCAGAGTTCTTCAGGACAATAATTATCTTTTGCCTCTTTGCATCCCTAGTAATTAGCACAATATCTGTCCTATAGTAAGCATTTAAGAGATATTTATTGACTGAATTTATTTGCTCCAATGCTTGATCCTTCTGATTTTTCAAATGCTATGGAGGCAGATTCTTCCCTTGGCCATCATCCCGTGTGTTGAAAGTCCCACACCCAGAGATATCTTTCATCATTTCTCATGGGCAACTGGGAAAACAGCTTTAGAAATCATCTATGTCTTGCCTCAAAGCCTTCCAGAAGATGTAGCCTGAGATGCCGTGAGAGGACAGAGGAGCTGAAAGAGGAGGAGTATGAAGCACCCAAGTCTCTGTCCTAGACAAATAACTTTGTTGTAAAAGAAACAATATGATCTACTTTCTAGAAGAGTTTGGGAAAACTTTTGAACTGCAATCCTTTCTTGTCTGTGAGACTTTAGGCAATCCCTTTAAACTTCAAGTGACTTTTATCTCTCCTCATCAATTATAGCAATGTATAAGCTCTTTTGGTAACTTTTTTCACTTGCAAAAATTTTTATTTAAAATCTGTAAATGTTTTGAGAGAGGAGGAAACAGAATTCACATACTGCCATGTTCTGCAACCCAAAAAACCAAATAAGTATTGTTGAAATACAAGTGCATCATGCTTAACCTGTATTGTCATGTTTAATTCATATTGGATTACTTACTATCTAAGGGAGAGGAGATGGTGGGGAGGGAGGAGAAAAATTTGGAACACAAGGTTTTGCAAGGGTGAATGTTGAAAAGTATCTTTGCATGTATTTTGAAAAATAAAAAGCTATTATTATAAGAAAAAACAAACAAAAAGTCCTACTCTGAAAAAAAAAAGAAATACAGGTACATGCAAGTTTTGCATCTTGCAGCTCAGAGATGGTACCAATTTAATTGGTTTAGTTATGCAATTGGGTCTCTTTGTGATCCCATATGAGTTTTTAATGGCAAAAGTACCTGCTATTTTCCTTCTCTAGATAGAAGTGAAGTGACTAGCCTAGAGACACACATCTAGTGAATATCTCAGGCTATATTTGAATTCAGGTCTTCCTGACTTTAGACCTAGGGTTCTATCCACTAAGCCACCTAAAGGTTTTTGCTAAATATTACTTCACTGCCATTTTAACAATGAACTATACAAGTAGCTCAACCTTAGCCTATGCCTGTACCATAGGAATCAAATGGTTGCCTAAACATCTAAATTTTCTGTTTATTTGAACCAATACCTACCAGCCCAATGGGTACCAGTAGTGGTGAGGCTCTGTCCTATTTGAGGGTGAGTAAGGTATAAATAAAGCTCACCACTCTTCTATCAAGTTTGATTAAACTAAGGAAAGATGATGTTTCTTTGGCTTTTGATTGAGGTTGTAAAGTAGCTCAATAGATAGATTGTTAAATGAAGAGTTTGGGGGTTTGTTGGGGAGACAATCAGGGTTAAGTGATTTGTCCTGGGTCACACAGACACCAAGTGTTTGGGGCTAAATGAAGAGATTTTGGTTGATCGACACATAGATAAAACTCTTAGCAGATATCAGAATACTATGTAGTTTATGTAGGACAGTCAGTATTAGCTAACTGTCAAACTCACTGTGCTAAGGCTTCTGGAAGGCAGAGGCAAATAAAAGCTAAGCTCACAGATCCCCCTGGGGAGCTGAGATCAAAAGAGCAATAAAACCTCTTGCAGGTTGTCTTATTTCTCCCACCTTAATTTTCTGGGAGATTTACATAAAAATCTTCCAGCTTTGACTTTGGTCTTCTAGAAGGCCCTTTTGGGAAGGAGATGAAGGAAAGAAGGATGCCAGCAGTTATGTAAAGAAGAACAAAACACTATGATAACTCATGCCAGCATTTAGATGTAATGTGTCTTAAATTATGTCCAACCTAACAAAACAAACAAATGGAGAGGGGCACATAGTAACTGCCTACAGTAAAACTCTCACATCACAGTTAGTCATTCATGACTAGACATGATTCTTATGCTAAGTGGTTTCACTGAATTCAACTAATTTATCTTAGCAAACGTATATTAAGCACCTATCAGATGAAATATATTCTGCTACATCCTAGGGAAGCAAAAGAGTTTCTGCCTTCAAGGAGTTTCTATTCCAGTGGGAAAAGTACACACATCCATAAATAAAGGGAACACAAATAACTGGAGGAATCAGGGAAAGAGCTTCAGAAAGGAAGCTGCATTGTATTTGGGAGGTGCATAAATTAAAAAGGTCTCACACCAACCCACAAATCTACATGAAAAAACCCCTCAAAACGAAAATTTTCCCACTTTGGGTACTTTATATGGATCCCACTTTTCAAAAGAGGGTCTCTTATGTATAGTATTTTGACTCTGAATAACTGATCTCTATTAATTCTTGTGGGGTCAGCTAGGTGGCACAGTGGGCTGAATGGGATCTGGAGTCAGGAAAACTCATTTTCTGAGTTCAAATCTGGCTTCAGCCTCTTATTAGCTATGTGACCATGGGAAAGTCACTTAACCTTGTTTGCCTCAGTTTTCTCACCTGTAATGGCAAACCATGACTTTATCTTTGCCAAGAAAAACCTGGGGTCACAAAGAGTCAGACACAACTGAAAAATGACTGAACAACAACTAATTCTAATATTGTGTATAAAAGCCATAAGACATAGATTTTGGAGACAAAACATAGAAAAATGAAAATAGTCTATATTACCTGGATGCAAGAGATCTTGGAACAACAATTGTAACTCTTGTCCACTCCTCGAAGTCCCCAGTATAAAACACAGTAGATTCACTCAGTTCCCTGGAGCTTCCTTCACATCCTTTGCCTCCAGGGGATGCTGGATAGCAACCTTCCTTCACCAGGGACCAGAAGAGGCCAGCATCATGGGAATACTGCAGAAGGACTGGGGCAGAACTGCTGAACTGATTAGTGCATCCTATATTCAGCTGGAAAAGGAGAGATGAGATTACAGAAGATCCTGGTTAAAAATCAATCAATGAGGCAGTCAAAGGTTATTTATCTATTGAATACTAACTATCCATATGCCTGACATACAATCTGTTCTGTGGCAGCCAGTGGCTACACTTTTCAGTTATTGTTCCCTTGTCATCAATTTGTAATCCTTAACATTATGTAAATGAATGCTAATCACTGAGTCCAGACATTTTAACAGCTTTTAAAACTCATTTCGACCATGAAGTAGGAAACAGAATGCAAGGCATAGAGGCAGGTTGGGTTCAAATTCTGCCTTCAAAACTTACTACCTGTATGACTCTGGGTGAGTTGTTTAATTTGTCTGAGTTGCAATCTCCTCATCTGTAAATGGGGATAATGATATCAATAATTTTTGCTGCACAGAATTTTTCAAGTGAGATAACATATGCAAAGTATTTTACAAACCTTAAAGCATTATTTAAATGGTTATGGTTATTCATACTAAGTATGGCCTTATGATTTCACAAGCTTAAGTACTCAAGATTTAAGAAATTTGTGATGAGGAATCCCAAGGCAGATTAAAGTCTTAGTCATTTTGTCTCTAAGGTAGATTGTGAACCTAGGTTTTTCTGACTTCTGGTCTGGCTTTCTATCTAGTTTTACAACATGCTGACTTATATTTCATTTTCCTCATTCATTACCATTTTAGGGGAAGTTCAGATAGAAATGGTTCTGGGACAAAGGTCTAAATGACAACTCATCTTTTATGTTTAATGTTCATTGTAGACCATAGCTGTCAAACATTAGAACCACTTTCTAGTAGATGTCATCGAATTATAAAGTATAGCAAATCAATGATTGTAAAGTCAATTGTAAAGCACTATATAAAGTATAGTGCTTTACAATTGACTTTACAATCATTGATTTGCTCAGCATAACCTAGTGGAACTAGTAACCTAAAGAACTGGATTTGGTATTAAGAGTTCTAGGTTTTAACTAGGATGATCACTTCCTTACCCCTGTGACCTTATGTGGTCAGTGGAAAGAGGGGGAGATTTTTAATCTGGGATATGTGTTAGGATCCTGTTTCTGTTACTTATTTTCTGCAAGATTGTGCCTAACTTTATCTCTTTCAGGCTGAATCTTTCTTATTTATAAATATAAGAGAAGGTAGGGTAGAGGATATCTAAAGATTTTTCAATTCCCAGATTATCTGCCATCATGGCTAGTTCTCCTCCATCCCTCTTCCCTCTTTTCTATATACCAAAGAGTCAAAGAAGATGAGAGTTGCAAGGGCCTTCAAGAGGTCAGCTACTATAGGCTGATGCTTTCAAGATGGCAATCATTCAAAATTGACAGTCAGTCACCTTCATTGCTGTAAGGGAGGTAGAGTGAACAAAATTCCAGGCTCCCTTAGTTTTGCTTTCAAAGACAAAAATCATCTCTCAGAAGAGATTTTTCAATTAGCTTATACAGGTTCCATTAGGATGTGTTCTTTTTAAATCTACAGCATGAAGTTAAGAATGTAATTTAGTCTCATATCTCAGCTAATCTTATCATTCTAACATTTTCCTTTATGCTAAATGATTAAGAAGGGTCTCTTAACTGGTATAGAGGGAGAGAAACTATGTTTACAACCAGATTCAGGGGCCTCTTTCAATTCTTATATTCTTTGATTACACTGAAGTATTTGACATGGTAGACTACTGTATGCTTTTTATTCTGTTCTTACTCCTTGACTCTTCAGTAATGTTTTTGTTTCTTGATTGTATTATGTTATTTTGTGCATCAACTATTGCTATGAAATAGTCTCTCTTGGTTCTCCTACCTCCTTAAGCATTCCATCTTTTTCACTGGGTAGACTGTTTCTGATAGGTTTTTTTTTCTCTCATCTTGACAATCTCATTCCCTCCCATAGTTTTAATTTTACATTTATCTCTGCAGGTGACTCATAAAATCTCTATTTCTAGCCTTCACTTTTCTTCTATCAAAAATGAGCTTATCTATCAAATGTTGAGGACTCAGGGAATGAAGGAACAGCTGCATGCAAATCTGTGCAGCACCTAGATGCCACTAAACCTTCTAAGTATCCAAAAAGTAGCATAAGGTCTAATGCTGGTCTTGGAGGGGCTAGAAACTGGCCTGAGTATGAAAGGAGTAAGAATGGATAGTTGAGATTTTTATTAGATTCTTGAGATTTTTGAGTATGAGTCATTGCAGAGAACTTTACTTGTAGGAATTGAAAAAGAATGAGTACAGAGTGATTGAGAGACAGAGGATTCAGAGAATAAGAGAGAACACTCATGCATTTTTCTATATTATAATTTTATATATATATATATGTTATTCCTCATTATTCTTCTGTAAACTTGGAGAGATCTGGGATAATGTTATATCAAAAATTAAAATCCTCCTTAGGGCCAAGCATAGGGATCTGCTTATGGAGGATGCTTAAAAATTTATTGAACTAAATTTAATTGAATTTAAAATACAGCAGACTATGTATTATCTAAAGTTTTCAACATACCAGAACAATCTGATCTTTCAAATGCAATGACCGAGATATTCAATGAACATTATATTAGGCATCAGAGCAATCATATACAGACAGCTAGAGGACACAGTAGATAGAATGCTGGCCTTGGGGAGATGAGTTCAAATCCTCCCTTATGCATTAGTTGTGTGACTCTGGGCAAATCACTTAACCTGTCAACCTCAGTTTCTTCAGTTGTAAAATGGGGTCAAAATAGCACCTACCACATAAAGTTGCTATGAGGTTCAAATAAGATAACATATGTAAAGTACTTTGTAAATCTTAAGGCATCATACAAATGCTTTTATTATGATTACAATGTAGAATACACTCTGAGAGCTACTAAGCTCAACTATAACATAAGGTTCATTTTAAAGAAGTTCTGTGTATTCTTTAAAATTCCACATGAACAATTTACACAATCTTTATTTATTTGTTTCAAGTAGCAATTAAATAATTCTTAGCCCATTTAATTCTTTTTAAAGGAATAGAAAATGAATGACAATCATTTTATTATTATACAATATGGGTAGCATCAGATCAATGCAGGAATAAAAGGTAGATGCTACTGCTGTTATAGATGAAATAAAACTCTTTAAATACATATGACATAAAGTCACTACTTTGCTTGTTCTTTGAAAAAATTGACATTTTTAAATATCATTAACTATCTCTTTATTTAGAAGTTATAACAGGTATAGAATTATCTTGAGTATAGCACCTACAGTGTCGTGATTTTGTCACTCATTAAATAGAAAAGGTGTCAAGATAATAAATCATATATATGTATTTCTGGAGATGCATTTACATATTGAAGTTTTTACTTACAATTTTGGAAAGTGCTAGCATATGAATATAAATTCATCTATTGACTGTGAAGTTTTTCAGTTGAAATCTAACTCAAAAAATAAAATTGCTAATGATAATATTTTACTAGTTTTTTTAAAGATTAGCTTCTCTATTTATAGAACTATAAGAATTATATTTGAAAGGTTACCTGTAAACTTATGGGTTCTTTAATAATTCTATTTGTAAATTATCTAGCATCTCTACCCACCAATTATGTAAGGACCATGTAGTTGTGCTAGCTCATTAAAACTGCATTGCTTTCGACCTCTAGAATTCACCAATGGGATTTCATTATAAACTCAATAAAATTTTGATTAGGATCCTGACACAACAGCTTGTCAAAGCAAATACTTACTGTATATGTTGACATGTTGTCACAATGCTGAAAAATTTTCTACAACAAGCTTTTAATAGAAAAATGAAAATTGGAACCAAAATTTACTGACTTAAGGAAGTACAATTATTTGGGAAAAAACCCCACACTGAACCATAAAATAGCTTGTGAAGTTTTTAAAGTACTTTTAAGTGAAGTAAAAAAGTTCATCCATTCCCATATGGAACTATGACATTCATTAAATCACAAGTGGGAGAAAGTACTAAGTTAATTTTCTTTTAAACTCTCATCGAGTTTCATGTGTACTCATTGAAATATAATGACATAGTCACTACTTATGAGGCTCATTAAAAACTGACAAGCTGTTTCCTTCTGGGTAGAACTAAAAGCTTTGCCCTTCTATAGTTAACTACACTTTCTTCAAGCACAGTCCTTTAATAAAATATAAAGAACACATTTCTGTTCTTTGTCTCATCTGCTCTCAAGGAATGGGGGCATATTTTGTTGCTTAACTTGTTAGAAGGGAAGTTTACAGGTGGACTTGTAAACTAGATAGACTAATACATAGGGGCTAACTACACTGTGACCAGACCTGTAATCTCACTGCTATTGGGAACTCTTAGATGAGCAAACTTTCTTTAATAATTCAAGTTATCTTTGCAACTTGGAGTATTATAAACCTTGCTAAGACACTGAGAGGTTAAGTGACTTGCTTAGAATTACACAAATAGTCTGTATCAGAGGACTTGAATATAGGTTTTTTCTGGTTTTGAGATTGGCTCTCTATATTGCACTGCCTTTGACTCACCAGGAATCAAACAGAAACTGCACAAATACCTTGAATTGTAACACATATCCAGGTTTCAGAGTTAAATCTCGAGTAACTGCAAATCGATCTCCATCTGATTTCCCAAATATCATAGCTGATGGAGTAGCAGAACAGAAAGTTTCATTTTTAACCATTCCTTCATTAGCCAACATCAGCCACACGCTCATCTGATTCATGGGATAATCAAAAGCTGGTTTTTCATAAAAATTCTAATAAAAACAAACAAATAAAAATTCTGTAACAGAAGCATTCTAACTTTAAAAAATGAACTTATATCAATCAATGGTCAATGCCACAAGAGATATGTCTTCAGACTATTGTGAATATATCCTTCCATTGAATGCATAAATATTTTCCAAGCATTCACTTCATTTTACTTGAGGACTTTACTTACCTGCAGAAATGTCATGCCTCAAGACAATCTATAAGTAACGTATTGCCATAATATCAACAATTGAGTGGGGTCAGAGAGAACTTAACATAGCTTGTTTGTTGGATAAAAAAAATCTTTAAGAGATGATTCTTAATCCTTTTTATGCAAAATTCCCTTTAGTTCTGGAGTCTACCTGACATGGCATAATTACCTGAGGTAAAGTTGGGTTGACAACTGGGATGATCTGCTTTTGTTTTTCAGACAAAATGATGATGTCATCAATTGCCCACTGATCATAGTCTTCCCCTGAGAAAACTGGTTGCCACCAACGGAATCTAGTGCAAGGTGTCTTTGCAGCTGCTGGGAGTTCTAAATAGACAAACCTAAAAAAAAGCCAATTATCCATGCTTAATGGAAGTGAAAACAATATCTCTCATAAATAGCAAGGCAAGTCATTGGGAACATATAATATATTTAGTCTATTATAGAACTAAAAAAGGAGTTTCTGGATTTGGCCATGTTGGAATGAAGTTTGAAGAATGTAGGGAAAGAAG
>JAJPUD010002721.1:273910-297882 GCA_023553655.1 Myrmecobius fasciatus | reverse complement strand
ACAGGCTTATATAATTATTGTACTGATGATGAAAGCAGACAAACTTGAAACATAACCAAGGAAGCATTTTATCAAGTGCGCTAGAGGGTCATCATTTGCCTTGGGGTCTTGACCCATTTTTTTCTCATGAGTGGCACTGCCATTGGCCATTCCCATCTTTGTGTAATTTGGGGTTCAACTAATTTGACATCTGGTTTCCCTCCAAGACATCTCTAGTCACACTCTGGCTTATTCTATGCCTCCAAGGGTTGATGAGAACATCTTTCTTAAATGGTTTCTTCTCTCCCAGATTTTCTTCCCATATGGTCTTTTGCCCAGGGCTCTAAGCTCATTTAGTCATAGAATTATAAAATGTTAGACCCAGAAGGGACCTTAAATGGCATCTAGTCTAACATTGTTATTTTGTAAACTGAAAAACAGTTACTAAGAGGAAGAATTCAACTTTTCCAAATCAGCGAGCCAATAAGCATTTATTAGGCACCTACCATGTGCCAGGCACTAGATTAAACACTGCAAAGAGCAAAAAGAAGATAAAATATAATCCTTGCTTTCAAGGAGCTCATGAACTAATGGGAGAGACAATAGGAAAATATCTATTTACATACAGAACTTAGTTAAGATGAACAATTAACAGAGAGAAAGCAATAGTTTTAAGGCAGATCTTTCCTAGCTAGTACACAAAAGGAGCTATCCTTAGTTCCTACTCCAGGGATATTTCCACTACATAATACCACTTTACTAATATGCTTCTTCCCTCTTACATAGGTGTAAATATTGAATCTTTGTGATATCATAACATAGGTGGCCAATTTACATTTTTAGTAATTGCATATTCCAAAATTCTTTTTAATATTAGATCCATCCTTTCTCCATAGCCTTATTCATATCTATACATGACAATTTAAATTTCCAAAAAAAAAATTTTTAAGTTTTCCAGTGAAAATAAAATTCTGCAGTTATTTTGGGTACTACTTACTTAACAATTAGCTAACCAATGTTTTGTTGCTTTTTTTAACTCCTTAATGTTGCATTAAAGAGAATTTTTTCTATTGTATTTTCAATTTTTTATGTTTTCCCTTTATGTCAGGTTTTTTTTATTTCCTTTAAGTGGGTCATAAATTTCTTTCAACTTAATTCAACAAGCACTAAACTGCTGCTGTGTACCAAGCATTGTTGTCAAGCTCTGGGTTCAAGCCTCTCAATTCAAGAAATGTACAGTTTATCAAAAAAAAATCTTCTATATCACATTCTTTACAACACACACGCATATATACACACAATATAAATATAGAAAGGTCAATTTCAGGAGGAAGACAGAAGTCTAAAATGAAGGACAATTTGTTAAATGATTAAATGACAGTTCCAGATGACACATTGAGAAGGTAGGGAAGAAAGGGATAGGGATACTTATGGGATAAGGCTTGCAGAGCTAGGTATGAGGGAGCAGAATCTAGGAAAACTTTCAACTCAATCACAGAGATATTGAACAGAGAAATAGAAGAGCAAAGTTGTCATTCTCTTCCTAGAAAAGGCAATGTTGGTTTGATTATCAGTCCTGTAAAATTAGGCAGATGAAGCTTATAGGTAACAAGCACACAGTGTCCAACTCAAAATCTATTCCTTTTTCATTCATGTAAGGGAGAGATGCCTTGTTTTTATGCATGACATTGTCATTGGCCATTCCCATTTTTATGCAATTTGGGGTTCCAATAATATGACAATTGATGGCTTCGCAGCCTACTCTACGTATGGCAATGGTTTATCTTCAGCAAATGGACATGGTCCTAGTAAGCACTACATGACTCAAATAGCCTCAGACAGATAATCCTACAAAGTAGCAGTTCAAAAAACCTTGGATGATTGGCTGACTGAAAAGGAAGAGATAATGTGTATCAAAGAAAGAAGGTAATTTTTCAATATTGGGAGGATAATTTGGAAATACAACAGGCAAGATAATATGCCTGATAGCCTTCTGTTTGGAAAATAATGGGAACTATAACAGTGCAACTTTGAAAAGAACCTGCTACCAGGGAGCCCCACAAGAACCAATGTGCTCATTGTACAGAATGGGGTTGGACTGAGATATTCTGTCCATACCTAGCTCTCAGCTGTACTGTGCCAAAATAGGCAGCTTGGTGTCTGAATAATAATCATAATATCCACTATAGTAATAATCCGTCCATATCCCACAGGAGTCAAACTCAGCAGCAGTTGCTGCCAGCCATAGTTAAAGTGACTAATCACCTGCCCAATGGCCAGTAGATGCCCTAATTAAAAAGTAATTACCACAATGAAACAAATACACAAAGGCATTCCCCAAACATGGTGAATGGAGCTATAGCACATGTTGGGTGTTTGATGAATTCATCAGGACTTCCAGCAAAAAGACACACACACACACACACACACACACACACACACATACATTGCTGAAGTAGAATTACAAACCAATGGCCATGATCATATCAAGTTGGGAAAGTCTTTGGTTCAATTTCATTCAATAAGCATTTATTAAGCAGCTATTGTTTTCTAGGTCCTGAGGATATAAAGATAGAACCAAAAATAGCCTCTTTTCTGTTGCTTTAGATTCAACAATGAGGATTAGACAAGTACACATGTAAGTAAGGATATAAAAATGGATAAATGAGAACTCAAATTACTCCAGTCTACTCTGTCACTTGTGAAAATCCTGGAAGACATTCTACAGGAGATGGCTGCTGAGATGAATCTTGGAATGAATATTCCAAGAGAGCGATGAAGAGGGAGTTTATTGCAAGAATAAGATTGTACAGTCATAAGATTATGGATCTAAACTTAGTAAAAACCCTCTGAAATACTCTATCCCCATCTTTGAAAATTAAAGATGAGGAAACCAAGGTCCACAAAGGGAAAGGGATTGTCAAAGGTCATAGAGTACTAAGTTTTGAAGGAATGATTTCACCACTGACATGGAAGATAGTCAATGTTAACACATAGAGCAAGAGCTGGAATATACAGTTCTAAAAACATGTAGTTGTTAAGCTTAGTTGGAACCTTAGAAGAAAGGAGCTGGAGTGTTATGAAATCATACTGGAGAGGTAGACTTTAACAGTCAGATTGTGGAGGGCCTTATTGGATGGTCTTAATGATCTGTAGTTTATCATCACAAGCAACAGGTGTCTGAAATTTGTGAAGAGGGTTTACATGGTCAGGCACAGACTTCACAGAATTTGTAAAAGTAGATTATTATAGTCTTAGATGAAGTAATGAAGATAGTGAGCATAAACTTTGTTATTGTTGGTGAACAAATAAAACTGGAAAGAGGATAATAGGTTAAGATGATGGTAAGAAAGCTGGTTATTGGTTTGGTTTGGTTTTTAAAGATCAAGAACAACCAAAAAGTTTGTAGATATCATTGACTTAAAAAATCAACACTGTGTAAGGATAGAACTTATTGTGTGACCCTTGATAAATGAATGAATGAATGAGTGAATGAATAAATGAAAAGTCCTTATTAAATACTTAATATGTGTCAAGAAGTATGGGTGCTAGGGATAAAAATACATAGATAACAAAATTTTTGCCCTTGAGGAGCTTGCATTCTAATGCTAGAAATAATGCAGAATACAATTGGCAGCCATCAAAATAAAGATCCATTGCTTAGAGGATAGAATTGGCTTCTAAAAGATTAAGGAGGTAAGAATGGGAAGAAATCTTGGAGTAACTCAAACTTTTAATATCATTAGGAAATTCCACTCTTCATATAAGAATTAACATTTATATATGGCATAAAGGTTTATAAGGTAGCAGAGTAGAGCACTGAGCCTAGAATTAGCAAGATCTTAAGTTTAAATTTTGTCTCAGATATTTACTCACTGTGTGACCTTGGGCAAGTCATTTAACCCTGTTTACCTCTGTTTCCTCATTTGTCAAATGAGCTGGAAAAGGAAATGGCAAACCATTCCAGTATCTCTGAAAAGAAAACCCTAAATGGGATCATGAAAACTCAGCATTACTGAACAACAGCAAAGTTTACAAAGTGTTTTACATAATCATCTCATATGATTCTCACAAAAATCATGTGAAATGAGTGCTATGATTAACCCATTTTAGAGATTAAGAAAATAAGGCTTGGAGAAGTTAAGCAATTTTCAGTCAGTATTCAAAATTAGAACTCAGGTCCTCATGACTACTATTTCAGTAACATTTTTTCCACTGCACATCCTTAATCACTTGGGAGTCAGAGGCCTACTTCCCCAGCTCCATCCAAAATGAGAAAAGAGTGGGATCAGATAGTCTTTGACCTCTACACTTCATTACTTTGCAAATCAAGTAATATAATGCTTTATGAAAATAACACTAGGCCTTGAGAACACTTAACCCTACATGCCTATTCTCATTATACATTATTTTTCATTATACATTATTAATATATACATTACACTCTACCTAGTCAAACTGGCCTTTTTGCTATTCATCACATGACATTCAATCTTCTGTCTTGATTCCTTTGCTCTGCTTTGCCCAATGGGGAGTCTTTATATAACATCTCTCCCCTGACCCAGCACCCTTTTCCCTTAACTACCCAGTTTTTATTCCATCTCTCTCCTTTTAATAAGGAACACTTCAAGAATTTGTATGCCATCTTGTGAAAGGGCCATGTTCATTTTCTCTCAATCATTCCAATTTTAGTATATATGCTATCAAAATTAGTGCTACTTATCCCTTATACAATTATGCATGTCTCCCTTATATATGCTATATTAGATAAATAGAAAGCTATATAGAGGATAGATATGCATACATATATACAAATGTGTGTCTCTCAAAAGTACAACTATATCTCTCAAATCAATAAAAGTTTATTGAGGTCAGATACCATTTATTTTTGTCTCTGTCTCTCCAGGGTTTAGCCTAGTGCTTAGCACTTAGTAGTTGATGAATTAGTTGATAAAGGGTCTAATTGACTTTTGATACTGTCAACATGAGAAATAGCCAATTCCCATTGCTATTGAATAGAGGGGGATTTGTGATTTAGTGACAGATTCGGAGTGAGGACTTGAGTTCAAATCCAGTCTTAGGCACTTATTCTCTGTGGAATCTTTGGCAAATCACTAAGTAAAATCTGAATTTCCTCATCTAAAAAATGAGAAGTGTGACCATGATGTAATATGAAGTCCCTTACTTTGTCATTTAATTTGTCATTCCTGATAGAGATGTAATTAGGAATTTTCACATTTAAGCCCAATTGATTTGAGGGGTTTGAGTGATAGAGCAGAAACCCAGAAGTTGCTCTTGGGTAGGGTCAGGAAAGGGCAGGGAAAGTAACATCTCTCTCCTGTGCCTCAGTTTCTTTCTCTGGTAAATGAAGGAGTTGGACTAAAGGGCCTCTGAAGTTTCATCTAGTTCTGAATCTGGTACTCTATATAATATCTATCTAATGCTAAGAAATGCTAAAATAAGCTGAGGTGAGAATGGAGCTAATGAAGAGCTGCTCAGCATTTTTATATTGCTTCTGTTTTCTATACCACAGAGAATTAGGTTTTGGATTGGAAAGGAAAAGGGGAGAGACTAATAAAGAGTCAATATAGGTAGGTGGGTGGTACAAGCGGATAGAGAAATGGGCCTGGAGTCAATCAAACTCCTTTTTATAAGTTAAAATCTGGCCTCAGACAGTCACTGTGTGATCCCAGACAAGTCACTTACCATTTTTGCCTCAGTTTCCTCATCTTCAAATGACTGGAAAAGGAAATGGAAAACCATTCCAGTACCTTTGCCAAGAAAACTGTAAATGGGGTTATGCAGCGTTCAACATAATAGAAAATCACTAAACAAGAGTCAATGCTGAAGAAATGTAAGAGATCATCTGGCTGTCCTTTCATGAGATCACCAGACCCAGATTTCCTCCATCCCTGGGTACTTAAAGAATAGGCAGATGTGATGGCTAAGCCTTAATCAATGAACTTTGAAAGACTGAGGGAAAGACAGAGGATAGATATAATAATTTTCAACAATGGAAAGAAAATGGTATTTTCAAAGGGTACATCAATGATACAAAAGCTGATTCATGGCAAAATTCTAAAATGTATTACATATTTTTAAAAAGTATTGATGTCTTTTCAATATCACTTATATTTCCCATCATAATGCTCCCATCTTTTTCTCAGTCATTCCCTTCAAACATAAAAGAGAGAGAAAAAAAACAGTTCATCAAATCTAACCAGGACAATTAATAATCTGATCCATAATACATTATTAATAAGTTGTTGGTGAACATGTAGAAAAGGAAATAGGGATCATTGAGAGCCAGCATGGTGTCATCAGAAACAGAGCATATCTGTCTAACTTTATTTCTATTTGTGATGGCATTACTAAGCTGCTAAATTGGAAGATATTATTTATATAGATTTTTGCAAAACATTTGATAAAGTCTTTCATGTTGTTTTTGTCTTTGTATCAGCAGGACCTAGGAACAGTGCCTGACCCATAATAGTTCCTTAAATGTGTGCTGAATTGTATTTCTTAATCTGTATAACTGAATTTCTCATATAACCAGAGTGTAACTCTGCTACAATGCACATACATTTTAAGTATTCTATATATACATAAATATTTTTTTAATATGTCAATATTTTTCTGTCTTGTTAAACAGGGCTCAGAGTGCATTATTTATGAAATGTTTACTAATCTAGGGTCTTCATTAGGAATATAAATTACCTCCAATTAGAATGGAGGGCCTTAGGAGTTTCTAAAAGGCATATGACTGTATATATACTATGGGCTGTTCAAAGATCAATTGTCATCAAAAAGATTAGTTAGAAGGACTTTATTCCCTTCTAGTTCATACACACTTATTCTTATATAAAATGAGAAGAAAGAGTAACTTATTTGTCCAACATTATACTAATAGGAAAAATATGAAGCAAAATTTGAATCCAGGCCCTAAAAACCTGGATTAGGTCTGAGTTCTAGTTTGAGATTTGGGTTCTATGTACTATATCATTATTTCTTCCTAGTTACCTGTATATAAGAAATTAGTGGATCTTAAATTTGGTTGTATCTGGGTATCTCACCACTCTATCCTTTCTTATTTCTTTCCACCATTGTTTCCCCCCCATATTCTTTTTTCTTCTTTTGCTACCCCATTTGTCTCATTGTTCCATTTCCCTACCATGCTATTTCCCCAGACTTTATACTGAGACCCTTAACTTTACCACTGACCATTGTACTTTTTACTTTCTGATTGGTGAACTGATCAACCACATCCCATCAAGTACAGTCTCTAGTTCTTGATTTTGCCAGGATTTTCCTAATTGATCACCACCTAAAGCTTCTGGCTTAAAAACGTTCCCTACCTTTGGTGACATCCCAGATGCTTAAGGATGCCGGAATTCTATAACCAAATAACTGAGGGGTTCATGGCATTAATCATTTTTTTTTTCTTAAAGTAGAATCTATCTCTACTTGCAGAAAATCTTGAGCCTCCAGAGGAGGGATGTCCAATTTGTGAGTTACTCCCATTACTTCTCCTCTCTCTGCTCTTGCCTGACTTGTGGCCATTGAACTACTCAATACACTATGGAAAATGAGACAGAACTCAAACCCAATCTATTCTGCTACTTGTTAGGAGCTTTGGCCAGGAAGGGAATTGAAACCATAGCTGAAGTAATGAACAGACAGCTCTGAAGACAGTGGTTAGTTTGCTTTCCCTATCTCCTGTTCCTATGAGGACTTGAGCGATGACTGTAATTGCAGTCTGTTAACTACAGTCGGATATTATTTCAAGGCAACAGCTTTGCTAGTGTCACCAGCAGTGATATAATAGCTTTGCTGCTTGTGTAATAGCCGTGAATCGAGCCTGTTTATTGTCATATCTATTACGGAAAGTAATTAAAATTGCAGCTCTTTCCCTTTCAATTAGAATGTTGCATGGAGTTAATTTCAGATGCAGAAAGGCACAGGTAAACAGTCAGAAGGGAAAAAAGAAAAAATATTCTCTGATTATCAGAAGAACCTAAATAAGCTTCATCAGGAACATAGAATAGAAGAAAAATAGTCATTGAAGAGAGTGTGAAAATAAGCAACCAAATGAATGATTCACTACAAATAAAGGGGTCTGAAGGTAAACCATCAGTTACCCATTCCTTTTCATAATGATCCCCAAAAAGTTAACTCTAATTCCCCTCCACAATGAGATGCTTGAATGATTCGTTACTTATAGTGATAGACAAGTTGGGACTGTCTAAGGCATTTGCTAACCATCTCAGTCTCTCTGAGTTATTTTCTGTGATGGAGTCTACACATACACAATCTGTGAAGGGTTTTCATGCTCACTGAGATTTATTAGACTATCACCTTTCCAACCTCCACCAATGAACAGAGAATAACATCCTTCTGCCTGCCTTAGAAGTCTCTACATGAAGAACACTTGGTAGCTTTATTTAAAAAAAAAAATTCAGAAACCTGTTACAGATACTGAGGATAGAGCGATAAATAATTTATTTCAAGTCTCAGTCACCTTGAGTTATATTCCTATTGCCTGTTTGAGAAAACTATTAACTAAAAACTCAGTTTTGCATTTGCCCATAAGAATCAATCATCCAGCATTTATAGACTATCTTCTATGTGCCAGGCAATTTGCTAAATGCAGTGAAACCAAAGATAAAAGAAAAAAGGGGAGGGGAGTTCCTGCCCACAAGGAGCTTATATTCTATGGGGAATGGTCATGGTACAACTTTTACATGTAAAAGTTTATATAAAGGAATTGGAAAATAAATTATAGATAGTTTAGAAGCCTGTCACAATTGAGAGAAAATTATAAATCATTTCTAGTCCTAGTGTGACCTTAGAGAAGTCCCCTGCCCTATCTAAAATTTGGTTTCTTATCAAGGAAACTGTATAGTTTAAAGTGGCGGATTGGATATCAGGAGAGACTCAGATCTGAGTCATTTTCTGACATTTATTGGCTCTATGTCTATGAACACAAAGATTTAACCCTAGAACTTCTCCATCTGTTAAAAAAAATGGTCTTATCTACAGTGATAGTATAACAGGACATCAATATAAGTGTTATCCATTCTGCTAGTTGTAAGAGGTGAATGATTAGTGATAATCTTCAAAAATCTTAAAACTTCTTTATCAATGTTAGCCTTAGGGAAAGGAACTAAATTAGGAGGTGATCTGTTTTTTTATTGATAGAGAAAATATCTGGATAAGGACACTTCCTTTATTGAGGGAAGTAGACACTTTTTCCTTCAGTCTCTACTTTGCTTTAAGAGAATGAGACACAACCCAGTTTCTTACTATCCCAATGGGGTCTTGTAACTGAATGTGGGGCTTTCAAAATGATTATTTTTTATCAGTAAATGTCTGATTTGTATACCTATTTTACACACCTATATACCCAAGGTCACATAAAAATTCCTCAGGCAAAAACAGATCACAAGTAGAATAAAAGTTTAAGAAGCCTTGGGCGACAGCACCCAGATATTTAGTGATGTGGTCAGGATCATTTTATTTTTGTCTGTCAGTCATATCTGACTCTTTCTGATCCCATTTGGGATTTTCTTGGCAAAGATACCAGTGTCGTTTCCTTCTGCAGTTTATTTTACAGACAAGGAAACTAAGGCAAACAGGGTAAAGTGATTTGTCCAAGTTCAAATTTGAAGTCAGTTCTTCCTGGTGCTTTCTATTCACTGAGCCACCTAGCTGTACAGAGCTGAGTCCAAATATGGCTTGACACTACCCATATCACCACTTATCCTGTTGGTCTCAGTTTCCTCATCTCTACAACGGGGATTATAATAGCACTTACCAACTAGGGTAGTTGTGAAGATAAAATAAGATATTTGTAGAGTCCCTTGCAAACTATAAAAAAAATTCTACAAATGTTAGATGTATATTATAAATATTATTATTACTCTAAGCCTGGGACAGTAGACTTTTTCTTCTCTGCCACAATCATTTCTAAGTTCTGATCCAGATCAGATATTCTGTGACTCCTAGAAGCTTTTTCATTGGAACATAGTTTTATCTGATGTTGATGTGGCTAATAAAACTGATCTCCTGTCCTAGTCCCTATGCAGCAGGGTTGCCCCCTTCGGTTCAGATGCTGGTATTTCTCCAGGAGCTCTGCACACTAACTTTGCCCTTTTTCAACAAATAGGGTGAGTTTTTGTTTTGTTTTGTTTTCTTTTCTTTTGTGGGTATTTTGGTCACAGTCCCAGACTCTATGTAAACACCTGCCACTTTCTTTTATTCCTCTGCAGGAAATCATGTGAGAAGCGCATGTTTCTTCATAGGGAAAAATACACAAAGTTTTTGAATTGTATAAAGCAGTTGTTCAGGCATGAGAGTGTTTCCCATTAGCTTTGTATTCCCCAGATAAGAAGGCTTCAGCTAAAACACACACACACACACACACACACACACACACACACACACACACACACTATTCTTTTATTAGGTTTGAAAGAAATTTCAGCATTGGAATCTGCTAAGGCTGCATTTAAGGTAATCTTGTGGACAGAGCATGGGGTCTAGAGTCAGGAAAATCTAAGGTCAAATCCAACCTCTGTCATTTTTTAGGCAAGCCACTTAACCCCTATTGTCTTAGTTCTTCTGTAAAATGGAAAGACACTGGAGAAGGAAATAGGTAACCACTGGAGTATTTTTTCAAAGAAAAGCCCATGAACAAAATCCAAGGAATCATGTAGAATTGGCCACAGTTCAATGACTGAGCACCAACAACATACTACATTTAGATTAAAATAGATAGTGACTATTACTGCCCTGCTCAAGAAGCTTCATCTGCTCCCTAGTACCTCTAAGATCAAATATAAATCTCTATGCATGGCATGTTAATAATTCCCTCCTGGTCTGACTTCAGAATCACCTTGCAGGTTCCTACTTAATTGATCTCCCTTACAAACACTATACTCCACTCAAAATGGACCAAAGCATAGTATTTTTACCTTTTTTTTGTTTGTTTTTCACCTTTTGGGCTGATTTTTCTTGTACAATCTGACAAATATGCAAATATGTTTACAAGGATTACAATATTTAACCTATATCAGATTATTTACTGTCTTTGAGAGTGGGAAGGAAAGGGAGAGATGGAGAAAAAATTGGAACGCAAATGGATGTTGAAAACTATCTTTATATACATTTGCAAAAATGAAATACGATTAAGAAACTTTATACTCTAGTCACCCAAAGTGCTTTATAATTCCTTGTATGGGGCTTTCCATCACACATCTCTGTGACTCTGTATTGGCCATCATAAATCTCCAGATCCCTTTAATACTCAGCTCAACTATCATCTCCTAACATAAGATTTTTCCTGAGCCTTCAAGTTTAGTGTTCCCCCCTGTAAAAAAATATGCATAGGTACATATTTATATTCATGTATGTGTTTGTATATATATGATATGTATATATATACATACATATAATTTATTTTTTTAATTTGTTCTGTATTTACTTATTTGGATTTTGTTGGTTCCTCTAAAGGAATATAAAGTATAATGTTGTTTCTGATACAGGAGTACATAGAGTAACTTGTTCTGTATTTATTTATTTGGATTTTGTTGGTTCTTCTAAAGGAATATAAAGTATAATGTTGTTTCTGACATAGGAGTACATGTTGCCTTTGTGACATAGGGTAAGTTAACCTCTCTGGGCCTCAGGTTCCTTATTTGTAAAACTAGAATTGGAATGAACCTCTTTTTACAACCTCAGAACTTAACATCTGTATATCATCAACAAAAAGTTTTTTTTTGACTGATTCACTGCCAAACTCAAAGAGGAACAAAACCCTGAAGGCTGAGCATTGGCACAGAAAACTACAGATTAGCATTATTCATGTTATTTCATTTGTTTTATTAAACCTTTGCTAATTTTATGTGACTCTTTGTCACGTTCTGAATTTTATGGGCATGGTCAGTGAGTTTGTCTCCTATGAACTAAATCATCTCTAAGATGCCTTCTAGCTGAAAATCTATGATTCTTGGGGACTGTATTTCATTGTTTATTTATAAATCTCTATCCCTTCACACAGTGCCTTATACATAATAATCATCTAATAAATGCTGCTTAAATTGAATTGGATGGAATTAGCAAATCCAGTGTGATATGATAGCAAATTAGAACAGAAATAGACATCTTTGTGATTATAAATCATCACCAACTGGACCAAGTCACATTTCAAAATTGGAACCAACAGTTTGAGGAGATAGGAAGCAAGTATTTATTAAGCAACTACTATGTGTCAGTATTTACAAATATTATCTGGCTTAATCCTCAGAACAACCCTGAGAGGTATCCCCATTTTTCACTTAGGGAAACTGAGGAAGACAACAGTAAAGTGACTTGCCCAAAGTTACTCAAGCACTATAAGTATCTAAGGCTAAATTTGAGCTTGGATATTCTCAACTCTATGCCCAGCATTTGGTGTACTATGGAGCCCCCCAGCTGCCTCTGACACACCTTTGTATATTCTTGTAGTGAACCACATATAATTGTTTCAATGGGAGTGGGACGGAGAAAGTCAAGATATAGCTGAAGAGAAGGTTGAGGTTAAAATGTCCCATTATGTGAGAGCAATAACAATTGCTCTCTTCATTCAAAACCAGGTGAAAACACCAGTGAGCAAACAAGCAGAGCGCTGCATTTTCAAAGACCTAAAACTTAAATAAACAAGTCCAAAGTTACTGATTTCCTCCATTATCCAGCTGTCAATGAGCTTCATGGCTAGACAGATGCCCTTGACCAAAGACATGAGTCTGATTCTCTAACTACAGGCCCAAGCTGTGAAGATTTATAAAATTATATTTTATGGATTAGGAGTGAGAAGGATGATTATATATTATTATTATTTAAATGTACTAAACCTTTACTTCTTCTGTGATATAAAAATAAGTATGTAGGAGGTCTAATTCACCATTTCGGTATAATCTCTTTCTTAGATCCGCCTGAAATTGCTCAGAAAAAAAGAGGGGAGCAAATTTCCTACCCTTTCATTTATGTTCAGTTTAGTAGTAGAGTTCACAAAAAATAAGCAACAGGGAAAACGTGGGGATGGCAGAGGCCACAGTCAAATAAGAGTCCAATTATGCCTTTATTTTAAGGCTAAACCACAGAGTCTAGACATTGTATTCCATGCAGAATTCTTAATTTTTAGAGATATTTTCATGTGATGCAATTTTCCTATTGAGTGAGTTTCTTGGGGAAAATGTAAAAAAGAAGCATCACAAAGAGCTGGCTTTCAGACCAGGAAGATGTACATTCAAATCCCCAAATCTGTCACATGATGACTTTGTGTCAATGAACAAGTAACAATCCTTTCTGTGTCCTCAGGCAATCTTCTAAGACATTCTTTGGTCCATCAACTAATTAATTAGTCGACAAGCATTTATTCATCATCTACTGCCTACTAAGCACCGTGTTAGAAGCTAAAGCAATTTTTTTTAAAGAAAGACATTCCTTGTTCAATCAAGCAGTTACTTAGTCCACAAGCATTTATTAATCATCTACTGCATACTAAGCACTGTGTTAGGAGCTAAGCCATTTTTTAAAGAAAGACATTCCTTGTTCAATCAAGCAATTACTTAGTCAATAAGCATTTATTAATCATCTACTGCATACTAAGCACTGTGTTAGGAGCTAAAGCAATTTTTTTTAAAAAATGAAACAATCCTTGTAAGCTCAAAGAATGAGGAATACATACATAAGCATATATAAACTAAATATGACAAGCACTCAAACATAAGAAGGAAAGAAATAGGGATGATTTAATTTATATAAATTCCCTTTATCAATGTGTATCAGCTTCCTTCATTGCAATTAATAAACATGGAGGGTTTCCTAGGAAACCAAAAAGTCATATTCCTTGTTCAGTGTCAAGCAGTGGATATAGATCAGAGGCAAAAGAAAATACCTGAGTCTCTTCATCAGGAAAATGGAGATAAGAGCAGTATCTAATTCATAAAGTTGTTGTGTCAATCAAATGAATTACCATGTTTAAAGTGCTTTGCAGGGACAGCTAGGTGGCACAGTGGATAGAGCACCAGCCCAGAAGTCAGGAGGACCTGAGTTCAAATCTGAATCAGACACTTAATACTTCCTAGCTGTGTGACCCTGAGCAAGTCACTTAAGCCCAATTGCCTCAATAATACAAATAAATAAATAAATAAAGTGCTTTGCAAATCTTAAAGTCTTACATAAATGCTTTTATTCTCATTGTTATCCTTTCCCACCAGTGTTGTTGGAGGAGTGATCCCAAGCGCTTGGAGAGATCAGAAAAGTCTCATGGCGCTTGAGCTGGGTCTTGAAGGAGCAAAGGGACTCCTTAAAACAGGCTTCAGTAGAGACTGCCTTCCACACATGGTGGGGTTGACCAATTAATGAGCACAGAGACAGAAGGTGGAATTTGAAGTTGGAGGATCAGAGAGAAGTAGAGTATTGCAGGATTGTTGAGTGTGAGAAAGAAAATAATAATGGATGATAAGGTACCTGCTATCTGGAAGATTAAAGCATAAAGATAAAATGATCATTTTCCTAAGTACCCTGACCTCAGGAAGCTTAGAGTCTAGTAGAATGGCTAGGATATCAAGAGATTCCAGGAAGAATGGAAAAGTAGTATATGTCGGAGAAGTTCCCGTTCTCAGGTAGTCTTAGTCCAGTATCTACAGCATCCTTTTTCCTGAAACTTGGAAATATACTCACATTCAAACACACAGCCAACCATATATACATACACATGTACAAGCACATACACATGCACAAGTTGGTAAGATAACATAATGATAGGGAAAAAGGGAAAGGATACCAAATCCTGAAAGCTATCACCAGATACACTACCATCACCATTTTATTTTGCTATTTATTTTTATTAGCAATGGGCATCCGGGGGAAAAGTTAGTCTTCCAAAGAACTGGTTCATTACAAGTCAAGCAAGTGCCTTTTTTCTCTCTGTGGGGACTTGGCTCTGCCTCCCCCATCTTTCTGGGGGACATTGTGGGGGAGCCTGAATGAAAAATAAAGCAACATATATAACCACACCATAATACACGTCCTAGTTATCCTCTCCCTCATCAGGAGACAGGTATTAGCAGAACTCAAGTATAACAGAGAGACCTATCTCTAAGATGAGAAGTAAAGAAGGAATACAGCTCTGCACCTGTTCCTTTGGCTGAGGGGATGGAGTAGGGGGTGGTGAGGCAGGAAAACTTGAGGATGAAGCCTACTTCTGTTGCTCCCTAGCTGGGTCACCTCTTCTCATGTGCAACATGGAGATCAGTCAAAGAATAAATACTCACTATGTGCCAATGTACCAGGCACTGTTCTGGGACTATGGAAATAAAAATGAAGTGCTTTCTTTTCCTCGGGAAGATCACATTCTATTGGGAGAGACGATGTAGAGTCATAGATATTTATAGGGAAAGAAACATATAGATCTAGATCTATTTAAGGGATTCTTAAACTCTTTCTACTCATGACCTCTATTACCCAAGAAATTTTTACATGGCCCCAGGTATGAAGAGTTATAAAATAGGTATACAAATCAAACATTTACTGATAATAATCATAATTTTGTGAATCCCCACATTTGGCTACTAGACCCCATATGGGGTCATGAGCTGCAGTTTATGAAGATGGGATTTAGATGACATAGAAACAAGTGTGTTATGTGATGTGTGTGTGTGTGTGGACAAGGTAAGTGTGTCATACTAGTAGTCATGAAAACACAAATTGGAATCCTATCTCAGACATTAAGGAAATTAGGGATGAGATTTAGAATTGAGGAGACAAAAACATCAAACTGAAAAGGGCTGATTTGCTTCTCTCTCTCTTTCTCTCTGTTTCTCTCTTTCACTCTGCCTCTTCTCTGTCTATCTCTGTCTCTCTCTTTTCTCTCTCTCTCTCTCCCTTTCTTTCTCTCTCTAGATAATCGTTTCTGTGTCTGCACTCACAGAGAAACAGAGACAGAGAGAAGAGACAGAGACAAAAACAAAGTAGCTACTTAGTGCAATGAAGGCAGAACCAGGCATGATGTCATCAGGAACACATGACTTCAAATTCAGTCTCAGATACTTACTAATTATGTGACTAATTATGTCACTAAATTTATTTCGTTCAGACTCCTTATTCATAAAATGGGAATGAAAGCCACGTGAACCTCCAAAAATTATTGTGAGGATCAAATGAAATAATAATGCAAAGTGCTTGATGCACAGTAAACACTATATAAATATTATTATTAATCTATATGCATATATATATAATCTTAGATAATGGTTCCCTATGGTACCCATCAATCTATTCATCTATAAAATGACAATGATGATTATCTGGAGCATCAACTGCAGAGAGTTGTTGCTATTCAGACATTTCCAGTAGTGTTCAACTCTTCATAAACCATTTTGGGATTTTCTTGGCAAAGACCTTGGTGTTGTTTGTCATTTCCTTCTCAAACTTATTTTGCAGATGAGGAAACTGAGGCAAAAAAAGTAAAACAACTTGCCCATGGTCATATAGCTGAGGGCAAATTTGAACTCAGGTCTTCCTGACACCAAGCCTGGCACTATATCTAACTGAGACACCTGGTTGCCCTGCATAAAGTTGTTATAGGACTTGAGATACCATAGACAAAGTACTTTGCAAACTATAAAGTGCTATGGAAAGACCCAGTTATACTATGATGTTATTCACAAAATTATTTTATATCATCTTAGCATAATACTGTTTTCTGATTTGATCCTATAGGAAAACCATGTGAAAGCTTCTTGTGGTATAGTTATTTTGATGCTTTTGTTAATTAATCCCTTTGGATGAAGTCTAAGATATAGATAGCCACACTGTAAAAATATAGAGCTGGGAGATACATTGAGATCATGCATTCTCCCCTCTCTCATTTTATAGAAGAGGCAGCTCTGGTGCAGAGAGGTAAGGTGTCTTGTCAGGCAAACTCCTAGAAAAGGCTATTTCTGCCCACTGCTTCCAGCTCCTCTCCTCGTTCTCGTTCCTGGCTCCTTGGAGGTAGATGTCCAACCTCATCACTTACCCAAAACTGCTTTCTCCAAGTTTTCATCAATCTCCAAAATGCCAAAGCAGATGGTCTTTTCTCAGACCTATCCTATTGATTTCTCTGCTACATTTGATCTTTTTGACCACTCTCTCACCACAGTGCTGTTTCTAGTGTCAGCAAACCAGGACTTCTGACACTATCTTAAGCTTGCCCAGTCCCTAATTCTAATACCTTTTCTCTTCCAATTATTTCTTAATTATCCTCAATAAAGCTTGTTTGTTCATAGTTGTTTGCATTATTATAAATTGAATCTCTCAAAGTCAGAGGACATTATCTGCATTTTTTGTGTCCCTAGCACTTAGCACAGTGCCTGACACATAGAAGGCACTTAAATGCTTGTTGACTGACTGGGTTACCTTAGATATGTCTCTTAGCTCACCTGACTTCAGTCTCCTCATCTGTAAAATAATACTAACCTAAATAGCCTCAGAAATTTCTTCAAACTTTAAATCTCTGATCCTACAGTTAACTCTCTTCTAGGTCTTCAAGTGAAATCTCTTACTTTGTTCTCCTAAAAGAAAAATACTGCTTAGCCTGGGGACTGTGAAAATTTTAAAAATATATTTTAATACCTGTATCCTGTACTTCAATATAATTGGTTTTCTTTGTAATCCTCTATATTTCACTGTGTATATATAAATTTTATTCTAAGAATATACTTAACACACTGGCAAATAGGGCCCATGACACATGCAAAAAAAAAAAAATCTGGTTAATAAGTAGATCATATTAACTCATTGAGTGCCTTCCTTTCTTCCTTCCCTTCTCCTTCCTTCCCCTCTCCTTTCATCTTTCTTTCTTTCCTTCCTTCCTCTCTTCCTTCTTTCCTTCCTTCCTTTTATCTTTCTCTCTTCATTTTTTTTCTTTTTTCTCTCTTTCTATTTCTTGCTTTTCTTCTCTTCTTTCCTTCCTTTATTTTTTTCTTTTTCCCTTTTTCTTTTTCTATCTTTTTATTTTTTCCTCTTTTCTTCTCTTCTTTTCTTTTTTCTTTTTCTTTCTTTCCCTTTCTTTCTTTTTTCTTTCTTTTTTCCTTTCCTTCCTTCTTCTCTCTTTCTCTCTTTCCTTCCTTCCTTCCTTTCCTTCTTCCTTTCTTTTTTCTTGTCTTTTTCTCTCTTTCCCTTGATCACATGTCCTAATGAATATGAGTTATTTTATAAATCTTTTTTGATACATATTTTGGACCTTGTTATACCACTAAAAAAAATTGTTAGGACAATTGTGTTAGAACCTCAAATGGCTATTTTCCTGAGTCTTAGTTCAGTGATCTTCCCACTAGAACAGGTTGCCTCAAGACATTACTATGTCGCTTTTCTAATAGATTTTTTTTTCTAATCTCTCTCTTTCTCCAACACACAGTCTTATTGTGTAGCTTGAGGCTTGCAAAAGTTCCTCTGGGAAATCACCCCTAAGACTTGACTCAAGCTGCTGGAGCATGCTTTGACTTAGCAGTCTAGATCAGAGATAGCCATGTTCCACTTGACCGACCTTGTCTCAGAAAAACTTTGTGAGATGACTGAGCACAAAGCCCACTCCTACGTGAACAGATCTCTTTAACTTGTCAGGTACTAACTGGATGGCCTTAGGAGAATCACAGCTTTCTCCTAAAGGTACCACAATATCTTTCTAAGGTGAAGAGAGAGCAATGTCAGTTCCCACGCATCCACTCCTACCCCTCTAGTATTCAGCATTAAAATGTTACCATGAAAGATGGGTAAATGCTAGACACTCTGTTCTCAGCTAATGAGGCAATTGCATTTGGGAACATTTGCATCTTAAATGCTATTCTACCAATAGTATTTCTCACAGTTCATCACAATCTGCCCTAATGAAAGCACTGACTGAATTGACTTCAGGGACATCATCAAAAACTATTCATATCGATGTGTTAAAAAAAATTAAGAAAAAGTTAAGATTAAAGTCCCAGTGTATTTGCATGGATCCAACATTAAACATTTCCATTTCATCCTATTTCTCATATTGTGCATGTTGTCTTTGCTATTATATTAGGGGCTCCCTGGCAGCAGTTACTTATTTTTGACTTTTTTTATATCCACGATGCTTTGGTGTCTGGAAAATTTTGTTATTGCTTATTTCAGTCATATCTGACCCTTTGTGATACTTTTTAAAGGTCTTCTTTGCAAAGATACTGGAGTGGTTTGTCATTTCCTCCTCGCTCATTTTACAGAAAAGGAAACTGAGACAGACAGGGTTAAGTGGCTTATCCAGAGTCACACAGCTAGGATATGTCTAAGGTCACATTTGAGCACAAGTCTTCCTGACTCCATGGTCTATGTTCTCTCCATTGCACCACTGAGATGTATATATCTGTTATACAGTAGTCCTTAATAAGTGCTTGCTGACTCACACATTCCTTAGATTCATCAAATGCTAGAGTTGAAAAGAATCTTGTAGACCATTTGAATCAACCTCCCTGATTTATAGTTAGAGAAACTGAGGCTCAGAGAGATTGTTTGATTTATCTAGGGTAACATGGATAGTAAATGGAAAACTAAATTTTGAACTCGAGACCTTTGAATCCGAGTCAGTGTTTTGTTTTTTGTTTGTTTGTTTTTTTTTTTTTTTTTTTTTTTTTTTACTGCATCAAATTGGCTCTCATGAAAAGTAGCATGGGGAAAGTTATAAGGCTTTAAATCCTGAGAGAATTAGCTGTCAAGATCTTCTATAAAAAGTCACAGAAAGCTCAGGCTAGCAGGAACCTTCAAAAGTTCTATAGACAAATTGCCTCATTAACTGAGCTTCAGTGACAGGAAGTACTTTGCTTGAGGTCAGGCAATGGCTAAAGGCAAGCCAGGATTTCCATTCACCCAAAATGAACCACAGGCGAGAAGGGAAATAGACAAAGGACAAAAATAGAATTCTTTCTTTATTTTGGGAAATGTTTAGACTTTTTCTTGGACTGGGAGATCATAAACTGTTATTTTACAGTGATCATGGCAGACCAACTATAATTTATTTCCATTGAAATGTAGACAGAATGGAATCTGTGAGACATTCGAAAGGCATATCTATAGGACCTGTGATTTAATTGGTAGGGAACTCTCAGATAAAGAAACTGCTTATACTGATGCTTATTGACTCATGTGGCAACTTAGACTGTTAGAAAATTTCCTAAAGTCAGTTAACCAGGAAGCATTTATTAGTCACCTGATGTCTGCTAGGCATTATACTAAATAATGCAGGTAGAAAAGGGCAAAAAAAAGCCCAAAATATAGTCCTCACTGGGCATACATTCTAATGAAGAAGGTGTAGTATAAATAACTAGATATATATGCACAATAGATGAGGAAAACCAACATTTGTTAAGTACCTACTATGTGCCTGGCACTGTGCTAAGAATTTTCCAAATATGATCTCCTTAGATCTTCATAAGATATAGCCCATATACCAAGTAGATGGAAAGTCAGGTCAGAGGGGAAGATCCTAGTGTCTGAAGGAAGAGGCAAGATATTCCATAGAAGATAAACTTTGAGTTGAATATTGAAGGTAAGAGACAGGAAGTGAGGGACAAATAATTCTGCACATAGGGGACAACTGGTTTCAAGGCACAGTATCTGAAGATGAAGCATTGTGTGAAGAACAGCAAGAAACTTTAGTGAGAGTAGCTTGGCTGAATTGTGAAGCTAAATCACAGAATGCAGTAGGAGAGAGGAAAATGTAGGAAGACTGAAAGGTAGGAAGGAGCCAGATTGTGATAAGCTTTAGATGGCCAAAAAAATGTTTTTTTTATTTGTTCCTAGAGACTATATGAAGGCAGTGGAACTCATGGAGTGGAGTGAAAAAGAATTATATAAGTTCACCCCAGATTGCAGAAACCACTTTGGCCATTGAATCAATGATACATTATAGTGTAGAGAATGGAGGCACAGAGAACAATTATGAGGGATTTGCAATAGTCCAGGAAGAGATATGATGAGAGCCAGGGAGGTGGAGAAAAAGGAGGGAATGGTATAAGGGGTGAAATAACAAGATTTGATAGCAGATTGGGTGTGAGGGGAAAATGAGAGTGAGTTTTCAAGGGTTAAACTGGGGTTGTATGTCTGGGAGACTGGCAGGATGGTGATAATGTTGACAGTAATAGGAAAGTTAGGAAAGGAGTAGATTGGGAGGAAAGATAATGAATTCTCTTTGGGGCATGTTGAGTTTAAGATGTCTGTGAGGTAGCCAGTTTGCAATCTCCAAAAACTACTTGATGATGCAGGACTAGATCTGAGGAAACAGACTAGAGTTAGATATAGAGAATCTGAGAGTTAGCTGCCTAATGATAAAACTTGAATTCATGGGGATTATGAGATCACTAAGTGAAAGAAAGAGGGAGAAAAGAAGGGGAAAATAAGAATCATGGGAAATAAATATTTCTGGTTGGTGAGTGTGACTTCAGTGGAAATTTAGCACGAGAGACCGAGAAGTTAAGAAATTTGCCCAGAGTTAGAGTCAATATTTGAAAGTTAATGTTGTTCAGTAGTTTCAATTGTGTACAACTCTTCATGACCCCATTTGGGGTTTTCTTGGCAAAAATAATGGAGTTATTTTCCAATTTGTTTCCCAACTAATTAGCAGATGAGGAAACTGAGGTAAACTGGGTTAAGTGACTTGCCCAGGGTTACACAGCTACTAAGTATCTGAAGCCAGGTTTGAACTCAGGAATATGAGTCTCCTGATTCCAAGTTGGGCACTCTATCACTATCTAGCTGCCCATATTTGTAAGAGGCAGACTTTAAATATAGACTCCTTAAGTTCCAAATTGGCTCTATTCTCAAGTCTAAATCACAGAAGATAAACATGTAGGTTTTGGTTTGTTTTATTTTGAGGGGAGAGAGGAAAGGAATAGTAATTCGTTTACTAAAAACAAACAAAAATAAGTAAAGACAGAAGGAATCCCCATTAATATTCCCTCTAGAGACTAAGGATATAAATGTAGAAAAGACAATAACTTAATTTTTTTTCAAAAAGTTATTTGAATAGGACTCTATCCTTTTCCCTTCCCTTCCATTTCTTTCACTGCTTCATGATTTGGTCATTAAGTAACCATGTGACTGTGGTTTAACTTCTTTGACGCTTTTTTGTTCATCTGTAAAAAGGAGTAAATATACCCAACTTAGTTAACTCAAAGGATGTCTGTGAGGATCAAAAACGAGAGAATGAATGAAAAACACTATATCCAAGTCAGTTCTCAGAAATAATAATAGGTCCCTACAGTATCCCTTGTAGAAACATTGATGGTTTCTGAACTCTGGGGAGGTTTGTATTTTTCTTAGGAACAGACTGACTCAGCCTATGGCTCATGGAGAACCCATGTGCCAGATCAGTGGGGGATGAATCATTTGCACGTGCTTCTGACAGATAGCTGAATTAGAAAAGGGTTTCTTTCATTTGGAAATGAAATATCCTGGTTCTCTAAATTTAACAGAGGGAAACATACAGTACTTCCTTTAACCCAAAAGGATAATAAAGCTGAGTTCTACTTTTCCTATGGAATGATGCTATTTCAAGACCATGGGTTAAGAATAGTTGACCAAGGCCAGCTTTCCCAAGAATACAGATTTAGATGGCCCTGTCAATCTTGTCCCTTCCATCTTCCACAATTCTGAATAGAACAGCAACATGAATGGATAACAGCAACACACTTGGAAAGAAATTAGTCCAAAGTTGACTGATATTATTCATCATTGTTTGTAAATGCTCTCCATACTATTCTTCATTCATTAAAAATGGTTCATTTCCTTTAGTCTTTATTCATTGCCTAATATTTCTAATGAATTTAATGTAGCAAGTGAAATAATCAGACAAAAACAGTGCAAGAAGCCCTTTCTGCCACTATAAGCACGATCCAATTTTATTGGAAATTCAGTATTCACTTAAGAGAGGTGATTAACTGTTAAATGGACATTCTGCTACTTCTAGAGGTTCTATGAAATGGGGGAAATTGTGCTAAATTTGAAATTTAAAGATTTAGTGCCAGTTCTGACTGTCATTACTATGTATGTGTCCTTGGACAAGTCAATGGACAACAACCAAATTGGTGATGGCTCTGGCTCTTATGCAAGAGAAATTCTTAAGCCTAGATAGGAGAAGACTCAGGGGGAGATATGACAGTTACCTTCAAGTGTCTGAAGGATATTCTACCTGCAAGAGGGACTAAACCTGTTCTCACAGGCTACCAGAAGCAGAGGCAAGAGGGGTGGGGGAGAGCTTTCTGTTAGAAAGATAATTTGAAACTTGACACAAGGAAAAAGTTCCTAATGATCCCCGCTGATAATCAATCATAGAATGGAGACATGAACAAGCTAGCATAATCTTCCTCAATAGTCTCTGAAGCAACACTGGATGGTCAGTTATCATGAGTGATGTGGAGAAGTATCTTGTTCAGATTTATGCAGAAGCAAAGGCCTTCCTTAAAAACTCTGTAATTTGGGAGCAACTAGGTGGCTCAGTGGATAGAGCACCAGCCCTGAAGTCAGGAGGATCTGAGTTCAAATTCGACCTCAGACACTTAACACTTCCTAGCTGTGTGATCCTGGGCAAGTCACTTAACCCCAATTGCCTCAACAAAAAACAAACAAAAAAACACCTCTGTAATTTACTAATACTCATTCATAAAATAGGGATAGTAATGATGACTTCTACTAACTCAGGGGTTATTATATGGAACACTTTTAGAAGGAGTACACACATGTGTATACACACATACACACACACACACACACACACACACACACACACACACACACACACACGAGGCAGTAGTAGCCCGGAGTATCAAGAGCTGACTTCTAAGCTAGGAAGAATGAGGTTCAAATCATATCTTTGAGACATGCTAGCTAAATCACCCAGAATAAGTCACTTAATTTCTTGGTCCTCTGGGCAAGATAAAATTGCAAGTCTCAGA
>JAJPUD010002721.1:252358-273900 GCA_023553655.1 Myrmecobius fasciatus | reverse complement strand
GAAGGAAGGAAGGAAGGAAGGAAGGAAGGAAGGAAGGAAGGAAGGAAGGAAGGAAGGAAGAGAAAGGAAGGAAGGAAGGAAAGAAAGGGAGAGGAGGAGAGAGAGAGAGAGAGAGAATTAATGATATTACACTATACTCATGACAATACCACTTCCTTAAATATGGGAGTAAAAAGTTGTACTAATATAACTTTCTTGAATTATTATATTTATCATTCAGAATACATTCTTTGTAATCTTGATAAAGACCTCCTTTCTGAAACTGATTTGATAACCTGTTGATTCCAAAGTATATAACTAACAAAGTAAATTATTTTGTCCTCAGAAGAGTATTCTGTTGGAAGAGATGATACTTAAATTATAGCTAGAAGAGAGTTAAGTGAGATTAATCTAGGAAGATTACTAGGAGGAAACCCTGACCTATGTGAGCTCACAAAGATAAGAAGTGATATATTGTCTTTGGGGAAGACAACCAAAATGAAATGATTGACTAATAAGTATGATAAGTGTGGTAATGAAGACCAAGGGAAGTCACTTAATGAGAGCTTTAGAAACATGAACTGGCTCTAATGGACAATGATGGGTTGTTATGCCTTACTGAAGGGGGAAAGGATCCCAATGAAAAGATTATTTGAGAATGATGACTGTGTCATCTGGGGAAATTAAGAGGGAGAGGAGATTGGCACCAGATTAAGGCAGCTTTGAATTAGGCTTCAATTCAATGAATATGTGTTCAGTTCCTACTATGTAGAGCAGATTGCTAAATATTGAGAGAGAAGTAAAGTTCAGAGGAAAATGTTCTATACTCTTTATGAATTTACAATGCAATAGCACAATAACAATAATACAATACAATAATAATTCTTATTATGATACAAGCAAAGATAATTATATTAAAATAATAAAAATATAAGTGCATGAACAATATAAAGTATAATAAATAAGTCAGAGAGAAGTAGGAATTTTTCAGTCTGAGGTAGAACTGGAAATGGGAATACCAAGCTTCAGGAACTACTGGAGCATTGGCAAAAAATATAATAAAGGAAAAAAATGAGTACTGGGGGAATTAAAGAATCCAGTTTGGTATAATTTTGAACATATGCACATGAAAGTCTAACCTAAATATGCAAAAGACTCAATAATTGGAAGGTTTAAGGTTTTGTTTTTTTGGTTTTTAGCCTTTCTTTTACTCCCCAGCACTTAACACAGTGTCTGGTGTTTAATAAACGTTTGTCGATCCGACTTGGTTTGATCTAGCCATTGTTTGAAGGGAATATGAGGAGAAATCTACTATCTCTTAAGGCATCCCATTCACCTTCTATAAAACTCTAATTATTGGAAAGTTGTCTTATGTTCAATCTAAGTTGGCCTTTTGACAATCCTGCCCAATCCATCTATTCTTTTCTGTGTGGGGCCAAAGAAGTCTAATTATTCATTAATATGACAACTTTTTAAATACCTAGGGAGGAAAAACAAACATCTCCTTCTCCCCGACTCTCATTATTCTCTTTTCCAAGCCAAATAGTTATCATTTTTATAGCCTTTCCTCATATCACCTGACTTCCAGGCCCTTCAGTAACTTGGTTGCTTCTTCTAGGCCCTGTGCAGTATCCTAGTGTCCTTCCTAAACTCTAGCACCAAGAAATGAGCACAATACTTCACAAATCACAGAATCAGGAGACTGGATAGTGGGACTACTCCCTTTCTATTCCCAGAAGCTGTGAACTCCCTGAATGTGGCCCAAGATCACATCAGTCTTTTCGTTGTCATATCACATGAACTTGAGTCATTGAAACTTCATTTCTCTATGTCTTCGGAAAAATCATTCTAAAAAATCAGTCATGTCATATTTGTAGGACTGATTTAAAATTTTTGTAAAATCAAGTATGGCTTTATTTACATTGATCACTACGAATTTCATCTTAGCCTTTGCCAAACAATTTTTGATCCAACAAGATTTTTGGAGAGCTTTACTTTTTCTTCCATGAGTCATTATCTATCTGAGCTTACTCTTATATCTAGTTTGATAAACATATTTTATTCAAATCACTGGCAAAAAAAATATTAACTAAATGGAATCAAGCACACAATTACTGAGAACTTCACTAGAGATTTCCCTGCAAATTGGCTCTAGCTTATTAATACTTGTTCTTTAATTCCAACTCCAGTTGTGTCCAACTTTTTGTGACTCATTTGGGGTATTCTTAGCAATGATACTAGAGTGGTGATTTCCTATTTCCTTCTCTAGTTTATTTTATATATGAAAAAATTAAAGTAAACATGTTGGAGTGACTTGCTGAGGATCACACAGCTCATAAATGTTTTTTGTTTTTGTTTTTGTTTTTTTGCTGAGGCAATTGGGGTTAAGTGACTTGCCCAAGATCATACAACTAGGAAGTGTTAAGTGCCTGAGGCCACATTTGAACTCAGGTCCTCCTGACTTCAGGACTGGTGCTCTATCCACTGCATCACCTAGCTACCCCACAGCTAATAAATATCTAAGGAGGATTTAAACTCAGAAAGATGAATCTTCCTGACTTCCAGTCCAGAACTCTATCCCCTAAGCCATGGAGCTGTCCTTGGTGCTACCTAAAATTGGAAAAAGATGAAATGTGGCATAATGACTGATAATTCTGCTGCTCCTGGCTTGAAATTATAAACTAAAAGAAGAAGCAGAGTCAAAAAAATTGAAAGGTAGAAAGATCTTGTGAAAATGTGGGTTGAATAGTCAGAATGGAGATATATACAGGGGGAAAAAGGAGTATAGACTTGCAAAGATGTATTTTGAAGTTTCTTATTCTTTCAGTCACAATGTCCCCCAGATTCTACCTTTCTGACCCAATCTATCAAATTCTGCCCATTGCTCAAATGATAATTTTCTCTTAAAGATTCCCCATCTTTCCTACTTCTGGACTCAAATCTAGCACTAGACACAGTGCCTGACACTTAGAAGGATATCTCAAAGCAGAGAATAAATGGAGGCAAAGGCACTATCCAGAAAAAAAAAATCAAGTCAACAAGCATTTATTAAAGACCTATTATGTGCCAGGACCTCTGGGATGATTCTAGAAAGGAGAGAACACTCACATTAAAAGGTCACATTGTAATGGAGTTAAAGGGCTCAAGGAAAATTCTTGGAAGGAAAGAATACTTTCAGGCAGGGATATAAAGGAGATAGCCTTTGAGATGAATTTAAAGAATATCCTTAATGTCAGACATGAAGGAGGAGTGCTTCCTATGCTTAATAAATGGATTCTTATTTTAATCTTATAGTGTATTTACTGACATATCTGACTTTGCAATGAGAGGCAATGCAGTACACAAGATTCTGTTGGATTGGGAGTCAAGGAAACTTGGGTTGGAATCATGGTTTAGACATGTGCTAACTCTTTGGCCATGGGCCAATGATGTCACTTTTCTAAATCTGTTTCTTTATGTATCAAGTGAGAGATTTGGAATAGAAATCTCTAAAATCCCTTCTAGTTCAAATTCTGAAACTCTATGATTTGTCTGTTTGCTTATTGATTCCAATCTAGTTTGGGATAAAAAAAAGCTTATGTTTAAAAGAACATTTCACAACTAAAAAGTGCTCTCACACATACTATCTCATTTCATCCTTACAATAGTATTCTGAGATAAGTAAGTCAGGTTACCATATGCTCATTTGGCAGATGAAGCAACTGAAGTTAAGGAGAAGTGTCACAGAGTGAATAAGTAGTAGAACTTGAACTCAACCCAGCCTATATCAATATAAACTCCTGTCTTGTAAATTTAAGCTGATAATTTATTGTTCAGTCACTTCAGTTATGTCCAACTCTGTAAATACATTTGGGTTTTCCTTGGCAAAAATACTGGAATTGTTTGCCATTTCCTTCTCCACATCATTGTATAGATAAGGAATCTGAGGCAAACAGAATTAAGTGACTTGTCCATAGCTAATGTGACATAGGTCACATTTGAACTCAGGTCTCCCTGATTCTAGGTCTAGTGCTCTATCCACTCTACCATCCATCAATTCATTCTGTTTATAATAGAAATCAGAATCCCTTCGGAGCTGTGCGGTTTCTTATTATTTTCTCCTTATGGAATACCATTTGTTTTCTCTAATAGTAAGAATAATCTAGAGGACTCCGTTAAAAAAAACTGAATTACCCCAAAATAAATCTCAAATTCTAGAAACAAGAAAGCCTTCTTTATTTCTCAGAACATAAATCTAAGGAGAAAATGAAGCAGGTGACCAATCCCAAGGCACTGATTAATGGACTTCCCTTCCAGAAATGACTGATATGCTGCTCCTGCTAGCATGACCATTATGAATTCATAAACATTAAAGCAATTCTATCAAACATATCAAAACATTTGAGTGCAATGGAATGATAGATAAAATATTTGTAATACCTCTCAGAATTCTGAAGCTAACTGAGATCACTAAAATATAAATCAGGGTCACTGTTGCTTCCATACCATGTCCAGAAAGAGCATGTCAACTACTTGGTCTATGACTGTGCTCATCAGCCTTGGGGCTTCTCTTATCAAGATATTACCTTTCTAGGCCAAGTAAGCCTTGCTTATTTGAATTTTTATTCCAAGGTCAATTAGATGGCATAGTGGACAAAGTACTTCCTGGAGTCAGGAGGACCTGAATTTGTATACCCAAGATTCTAGATTATCCACACTATGGAGAAAGCAAATGTATAGTATTCCATAAGAAGAAAATAATAATAATTTATAATAATAATAATAATTGCACAGCTCCATTGGAATTCTGGGTGGCAGAGTGAATAGAGCATTGGGTCCAGAATTGGAATAGCCATGGAACATAGTAAGTACCCAATAAATGATTTTTCATTCATTTATTCATTCATTCACATAATCTCCCAGGGGGAGATGAAAAAAAAAAATTGAGAATAAATCCACCCCCAACCCACATGCCACCATCCTCAGCAACCTTATTTTAAGGACCAAAAATCCTTGAGGAAAACGTAAAATAAAAGTTTTAGTCTTTTGAGCTTTCTCTCTTCTCTCTCTAATTATATATCATAGATAATACATTTAGAACCAGAAGGTATCTAAAAGTTCATATAGTCCAACAATCTAATTTAACGAATGAAATAGAGACCCAGGGAAGTTAAGACACATTATCTAAAGTCTCAAAAGAGGTAAGCACAATGGGGGTGGGAGAAAAGTGGATTTTAATCCAGGCCATTTAACTACAAAATTAAAACTATTAAAAAAAAACTGAGGACAAGAAAAGAGAAATTAATTGCCTCAAATTACACAGTGTCAAATGGGGAACTGAGGTCTTGACTCCAAAGCCACTGGCCTGTTCATTTCAAACCGTTTTATAGGCACTGGTATTTCCATGGAGAACTGTTCTTAAAAATGTTTGAATGGGTAAGTGAATAAATAAATATTGATAAAGCACTTTTTCTTACCAGGCCTGGAGCCCTGGAGATAAAATTCAAAAATCAAGACAATTGTGTCCTCTAGAAACTTCCATTCTGCCATAGAATACATCATAAATTATGGCCTTGTAGGGATGCTTTAGTGAGGGAAATCACATGAATGAATCACAGAGCAAAGTAGAAATATAGGTGAATTGATTGCCGGGTTCTTTCCAGAAATTTTCATGCTGATTTGATTATGATTCTCAGAAATAGGGATCATAAGCATATGCTTGTAGATCTTAGAAGAGGCATCTGGGTTGTATCAAATATGTAAAGTTCTCTTCCATCTGGAATACAGTGTCCCAAGGAAAGACCTAAGACACTAGATTGGTGGAGTTGGTGGGGAAATGAATAGAGCTAAGGACATGTCATGATCACTTTCAGGAAATAGGATATGGTATCATAGAATGAGAGATGGGAAGTACCCCATAGGTCATCCAATTCAACTCCCTTTTCATATGAGGAAACTGAGGCACAAAGCAGTTAAATGGTTTTTTGACTCCAGCACCAGATTTTTTCTGTTATAGCAAGTAAAATTTGGCAACTATTGGATATGAGTGAGTGAAAATAAAGAATGAATGGTGTTTTCAAATTATGGCCCTTGATCACTGGAAGAATTGTATTACTATATATGAAATCAGGAAGGGTAAGAGATTGTTGGATTTGAAGATATAATGATATCTCTGATGTTCACATTAAATTTGAGATGCTCATGGACATCCAGATGATATCCAGCAGGAAGTTGGATAATTATTGAATGCAAGAGAGCTGAAGAAGGGCAAGACATACAGACAGACAAAGACACAGACACACAGAGAGAGATTGAAAGAGAAGTAGAAGGAAGAGAAAAAGAAAAAGAAGGAAGAAGGAAGAGTATGAGGAGGAAGAGAGGAAGAAGTAAAAGAAGAAAGAAGGAGGAGGAGGAGGAGGAGGTAAAGAAGAAGGAGAAAGAGGAGGAGGAGGGAGAGAAGAAAGGATGGGAGGAGGGGGGAGAGGAGGAGGAAGAAGAAACCTAAGATTATACTAATGTATGAAGACATATGTAATGGCTAAGAAGAAGAGGGGTTGGGGGGGAGCATGAGAATAAAACTAAAAAAGGTAGGTGAATTTCCCTTCTCTTTCTATGTGCCTTATACATTTCTCAATGTTAAAAAAAAAAAAAAAAAAAAAACTTGATTGAGATCCAGAGAAGGGATCATAAGGATCACCTAGATCAGTCTCCTCATTTTATAGTTGAGGAAATGAATTCAGAATTAGAGAATGAATGACACTTGAGGAGGGAACAGAGAAGCAATATCTTCTGGAGTACTCCATGGGAACTATGCATTAGAGTATTCAAACTGCAGTAAGGGTTCAGGGAGAAAGACTTTTTCCAACTGCTGGTAATAGCATCCCTATTGCCCAATAATCTCCACATCTGAATGCTGGCAGCCGAAGTAGGAAAGTAAATTTAGACAGATTAAAAAGACTGTTTAAGAAGGACTGAAAGCAGAAAGAATGATTTTCTGGCTATACACAATTGAAAATGAAAATTCAATTAACCAGAACTCCTTGTTCCTAACATATGATTAATCAAGGTTTTACCACATGTATTTCAATACTTGTAACTTTGTTCCAATATTTCTAATATGCACTGGAAAAATACAGAGATTTCTTTCATTATGATGTCTTACATAAAAAATCACTAATTTGAACTTTGCCATCCCTAGTTGTTTAATCCAAACGAATATAAATGTGGCTCTCTTCAAATTATCTTTTTAATTTGAAGCATTAATGGACTGTTTCTCTTCACCTTCAAAGCTGGGCTTTAATACCCACATGAAGACAAATTACATTATTATCTTAGGACAGTCTGCTAAAATCATTGGATTTTTAGTCCTAGGAGCAGAAGATATTTCTTATTTGACACACTACATCAATATTTGTCATGGTCATAGAGATTGAATTTAAAGTCATTTACAGACCAAAAGAAACAAAACAGACATAATTACAGCATTTACTCTAAGCAAAAACATGCTAATCCAGAAAGCTTCCTTTACTGATACCTGTGTCCTTCCTGGATTTCATTATGTCAGACTTGATAACTCTATAGTTATGATCTACTAATAATTTTGGCTAATAATGAACAGAACGGACATTTAATTTCAAACAAAAAGAAAACAAAAGTCTTCTTGAAAGCCCACAATGAGAAGCCCACTATACTCTCTGTGTCCAGCCACCATTGTATCACCAATCAATGAACACTTATTAGGTACCTACTATGTGCTAGACACTGTGTTAAGAAGTAAATGACAGTTCCTGACCCCACTTACCTAAAATTCCTCTACTAAACAGGTTGATAAATGTTAGTAGTAAATATCAAAATTTTGATGTTTAACAATAGTCTTTGTGTTCATGACTTGGACCAGAAATAAATTAGGCAAATCTAAAAGAGGTCAAATGAAAGTCCTGAAAAGAAATTCAACATATGCTTTCTCTGTCATGTGTTTCTTTCATCTCTAGATTACAGGAGACATTCATTGCTAAGAAGGGAACTCAGTTATAAGGCCATAAGTGTTTTTCAAACTTAGAAGTCACAATATGTAGCTCTTTTCTGTTTAGGCAGACAAATAAGCAATCATGTTAATAAATCTTAGAAGTAGTAGTACACCCAAATTAATGCTATAAATAAGAATGAGACAAAATAAGAATTTGATATTACCAGGTTCAATTATAGGAAATAATAATACAAACTATATCACAAGTTCATCTTTCTGTTTTCCAACTACATGTTTACCCTAAGAGTCAGATTCCAAACAGATCCTGACCAAGTAAAACATTGGGCAGGAAATAATATGATGAAAATTAATGTGGAAAGATACATTGGCTTATACTGATGGGGATAGGTTTAGATACTCTTGGACAGAAAATGATCTATAGGTATTGGGAGACCCCCAGTCCAACATGAGGCAACAGTGCAATAAGGGGGTCAAAAATATTGTGAATTTTGGTTGCATTAAAAGACCCATAGCTTCCTGAAATATGGAGGGGAATAATACTATTATAACTTGCCTGATGGGACCATATTTAACCTATTAGATCCAAGCCTGGGAGCCACAGTTTAGGAAGAAGTTGATAAACTGGACAGCATACAGAGGTGGGCAACCAAAGTGATGAAATATTTGAGTTTATGTTATATAATGTCTAGCCAAAGCAACTAGAAATCTTTAGATTGTATAAGGACCAAAAGCAGACAGCAAGCTAGCTGTCTTCAGGAACTTGAAGAAGTGTCACTAGATTAAATGCATTTTGCTTGGTCCCAGAGTGCAGGACCTCCTGAGGTGGAAATTGTCAAGACACAAATTCAGGGTTAACATCAGGAAAAAATCCCTAAAACAGAGCTGTCTCAAAGTGGTACAGGGTACCTTGGGAGGCAGGGAACTCTTAGCCATTGTATGTCTTCAAGAACAGCATGGGTGATCATATTTTTTGGGTGTGTTGTAATTAAGAACTTTTTTCAGGTGTGGATTGGACTAGCTGTCCAGTGAGGTCTGACCTCTTCTCTTCTGTTGTATTAGGATGTCTCTGAGACTTCTGCTTCACTCACTTGATTGTGGACTTGGTACATAAAAACACTCCTTTCTGTGCCATTCTTTCACCTTTCTTTGGTGCAGGAAGTTACTCTGGGGGGAACACATTAGAATTCCATTGTCTAGAATAAAGATCCTCTCTTGCCCACTCAGCAGTAACTAACTTCCTGTCTCCCAGAATTATGACCTTACAGTAGAGAAATACTGAAACTGATTGATGGAAAGAAAGTTTAAACTATACCCAGAATTAGCTTGTGTGAGATTTGCACAGCAATTCTCTACAATGTAATTACCAAATTAATTGTCTCTGAAAATGTAAATTTAAAAAAAAAGATATATTTCAAAAAGAGCATCAATAGACTTAAGAATGAAAACTTAATTGAGTTTTCAATATTGGTTGCTGAAAGATAGTGCAGTCTTTTTTGTTGTTGTTTATTTTTTTAAGATTCAACACTTTAGCTTTCTTCATGGATTTGCATTAACTAATTTAAATGAAGTGACTGTCAGAAAGTTGGCTTGATGTCACATTGAAAAAGCAAAGTGCTATAGTGAAAAGATCACTGGAGTCTTAGAGCAAGAATTCTTGAGTTTCTAATCTATTTCTGTCCTGTTCAAGTTATGTAATTTCAGAAAAGTCCCCTTAACATATACAGCCTCACTAATTTTATTTTCAAATAAAGTAAAATTGAGGATAATGATATTTGTTCTATTAACTTCATAGCATCATAATGAACATGATGCTCCCATTTATACAATGCTTTAAAGCCCAGAAAGTTGTATATAGGTTGTCTCATTTGAACTCACAATATCTATGAAGTACATACTACAGCCTTGTGAATAAAGCTTTTTGAGCCATAAAACACCATACACATGAATACTTATTATTATTATTATTACTAATATTATTTGCAGCTCTTTTCTATAATAGACATGTTACAAATCTTAAGATTGTTAGGAGAAAAACAAACTGTTGGGAATATGTCTCATCTCTACTTCCTACCCCCATGGAAAGGGATCTACCTACTGATTAATCAAAAATAAGCATTCAACAAAAGCAAGGAAACTCTCTGTTGGATGCTGAGGATGTAAATATTAAGAATGAAAGAGTCTCTCTTGTCAGAGTAGAGGAGACAAGAAGTACATATGCATCTGTTCACTGTCACCCATTCCTGAATCTCTCTTCTGGTTCATATTCACCTCTTGACTTCCCAGCGTTAAGTGCCAGCTATGGCATACAGAAAACCTTTCCCAATTTAATTGTAATGTCTTCCCTCTACTAATTACCTCTAATTTATCATGTATATAGCTTGTTGGTATATAGCTGTTTGCATGTTGTTTCCAACATTTGATTGAAAGCCTCTTCAGAGTATGGTCATTCTTTTCCCTCTTTTGTGTGACTCTCTGTTTCTCCCCAACCCAGGGCTTAGTATAGAAGCAAGCACATAATAGGTGTTTAATAAAAGTGTATTGACTATCGATACTATTATTGGATCTGTAACAGTCAAACGGATTATTATAGGAAAGAGTTTGAAGTGATTGTAGTGTCTTTCAACAGAAAGGTTGAAGAAAGTATTTTTCTCTATGAATTCATGGAGAAGGTGTGTGGGTAAATAATGATCTATGAGAATCTACAGTGAATCTATGGAGAAGATTTAAAAAAAGGGAAAGAGGAAAAATTTTCTTTGCTGAACTGTAAACCATTATTTTCTGCAGAAGCACCAGGAAAATATTGTGAAGAATCATGAGGAAATGCAATTTATAATGCAATTATTGAGAAATTGGAGTTATCTATGATAACTAAATAGAAGGGACAGAAGAAAGACTAAAATTTTATTTCCTGTGAGTCTAAATTTAATTCTTATTTTGGAGAAAATTATGAAAAATATTATTAATATATTTTAATTGGTACCTTGAATAAACTGAATGTTGAAGAAAATGCATCTGCTATTTGAATGAGAGTTTAAATTGACTCTATCTGGGATCTTCCTTATAGTCATAATATTATAGATAATTGTATATGTCATAATTATTGAATTCATTTGTAAATAAATTTTATGTCTAATAACTAACAATTATTTAATAATAGGAAAGTAGGTTACCTAACATTTATATGTGTTAAATACATGTATGTATCTAATATTTATATATACATATGCATAGATATGTATGTGTATGCATGTATATATATATGTGTGTATACACCTATATATGTGCATTATATATGCAAATATAATTGAAATTTTTTCCAGTTTGTTAGAAATAATATTTTATGAACTAGGGAGGAAGTTTGAACCAACTGATTAATTAATGAGAAAGAGGTTACAATTTTAACTAATTGATAACAAGCTATTAAAAAATACTCCCAGATCATTCTAGAGTTTGGGATGATAAGATAAATATGAGAATGAGTAACTTGGGCAGATTGAAAGGTATTCTATAAAATCAACTCTATGATTTTTGCATACATACACCCCCCCAAAAAAAACCCTCTATGTAATTTAAATGAATGCAAATAATATATTTTTGCTATCATGAAACCAAAAGATGTTTTAGTGAAGCTGTGGCTGAACAGTATCCAAAAATATGAAGTGATGGTCACAAAGGAATCTGGACTAAATGAAGTTGATGAGACATAGATATTTAAAATATAGGGAAGCTGACTGGATCAAAGGAATTAGTAGAAACAGGATTTGAGCATCAGCTCTAATAGTTATTAGTCATTTAAGGCAGCTAAATGGCTCAATGGATAGAGTTTAGAAATCAGAATCAGAATCAGAAAGAACTGAGTTTAAATCCTTCTTTAGACATGTAATGGCTCTATGATCCCATGCAGGTTTCTTTTTTTGTTAACTCAGTTATCCCATCTGTAAATTGGGGCTAATAATAGCACCTACCTTCCAGGATTGTTGTGAGGACCAAATAAAAGAATAATTATAAAGTGCTTAGCATAGTGCCTTGAGCATAGTCAGATGCTAACTTTTATTAGTAGTCATAATAATATTAATATTAAATGATAATTATATATTATGTATAATTATTAACAATAACAAGTATCATGTATTGTTTTACACCAAATAACAGCAACAATAATAACATGACTTGGGTATACATATACAAATAACCACCTTTCTGATATTGTTTCATTATCTTTAGAATAAAGATAGCAATATTTCAATTATCACTTCTACAAAGTTATGAGGGGGGCTTTTAGTATATTGCAAAGTATTGCATGAATATGAAATATTAATATTAACTTATACATAATTTTTCTATTACAAGTGATTTTCAAAAGAAAGAGAATACAGTTTCTATGTGAAACCCAAGCAAATATGAGAAACCAAAAGAAAAAAAATACATTTTAACAAAAAAACACAAATTCATTATAAAGTATTCCCTTTGAAATCTGCAAGCTTTCAGTTATGCCCGTTTGGATTTAAAAGCATGTGCTATTGACTATAATATTGAGCACACATAGACAGAAGCTTTCGCTCTATCTTTCTCTTCCCATATGGAGTCTCAGTTTTATCTTACAAGAAAAGGGGTGTTATTCTAATGACCTTAGCATAATAAATGTAGTTGATGGTTGAGATGCCCTAAATATCCATTTTCCAGAGTTTTCCCAGGGATCAGCAACCAGGCCAGTGTTATGTTGTCATTCACGATATAACAATCCGATCTATTCTTCAACCTCTCTTGGTCCAAAATAATCATGCAAACTATGAAATATCAGCTTCAGCCTATGTTCTGGAATAGCACCAAGCCATTAGTCACTAACAAAGCCATGATCTGCAGCTGCATGCAACGATATTCCTGTAATTAAGCCCTTACCCTGAGCTATATGGTTAAAGCATTTTGAGAGCATCATAACACTACCTAGGGTGGAATTCTTTCTGAAAGCCATTTGAAATATATTATGCCAGGTTGAATTAGAATTTTATTTTCTCATATTGATTCATGAGACTTCGATATGCAACTTTTCTTACAAAGACAACCTCTTTGAATATATTACCTAATGCTGAGGCTAGGCTTGGGAGTCAATTCTCTCTCCCTGAGAGGCTTGGGAGAAAAGTAGATTAATTACATCTCTCAGGGGGAAGGAACCATCACCACCTCAAACAAAAAACCTGCTATTCTAATGGGAAGTCCGAGAACCAATTTAGCTACATAAGGACATATTTTAAGAGTCATTGCACGCTTTTGTAAGCTGTTGGAATGTTATTTACAAAGAAAGAGTCACAAAGAAAACTACAGGCAGTGTTTTCTCTAAGCCTGTTTCCCAGTTATGAAGTTAGATAGCTGTGTGACCTTGTGCTTGTCATTTAGTTTTACCTGACCTCAGTTTGTTCTTTGAAAAATGGAGTTGGACTAGGTGCTTTCTCAGATCTTCCTCCAGCTCGAATCCTACAATTCTATGAGGATGAAAATCCTTTTTATTAGAAATCTTAGAACTGGACCTAGGATTTCATTAGTAGAGGAAGTTCCTGGGGAAATGGTCTCTCCCAATTTAAATTAGCATCTCCTATGCACCAATATGGTCTTAAGATAAAGGTCTTTAAACATTTGGGGTGTGTGGCATATTCTCTTTTGGCAGTCTGATGAAGCTTGAGGACTCTTATTTTAAAATAATGTTTGGGATGCAAAAAAGCAAATTCATGAAATTACAAAGGAAATAAATTACATTGAAATATACTTGCCATCTATCTATAGACTTCTATATGTGTATAATAACAACAATAACATGTACCTGGGAATGCATGTACATGAGGCTACCTTTCTGATGCTGTTTCATTTTTTTTCTAGAATTAATATACAATATTTCTACTATTACCCTCCCAGAACTATGAAGGGGAATTCTTGGTAAGATGGATAGATAGATAAATAGATAGATAGATAGATAGATAGATAGATAGATAGATAGAGATAGATAAATAGATATAATGTGTTCATATTTCTACCTATACATATATATATTTCCAATTTTTCTCCTTATTTCTATCTTTATCTAGATATAGATATAGATCTATATTTAAAAAGTTCACAGATCCAAGGTTGACAACCTCTAACTTTAAAAGCTACTTACTATCGCAAGAGATCAAATGATTTACCCAGAGTTATACAGCACATTAAAGTCTGAGAACAGATCTCAGCTTAGATCTTATTGAGTCTAGGTTCCAGTCGATCCATTACTTCATGTGACTACCACAATGGCCAACCAGTAAATTTGGAGACAATCATTATGAACTTTCCCCTTCTCACTTTTTAAGCTAGTTCTTCCTATCTCCTCTACTTTTTCACTTTCATTCCTGAAATATGCCCATGCCAAAACATAATTTGACATTTGTATCTATCATTTTCATGAACATGAAAGTCAGCATGATATTATAGATGGAGAGCTAAGGTGAGAACCAGGAAGATCTGAATTGTTTGACTCTTGGAAAATCAATCTCTCAGCATGGCAAAGTTTATCTGAATTTGTAGTTTTTTTACTTGGAAGTTCTCTATACTTTTGAAATGACAGGTCCAGCTTCTATCTATTGTCTATATATAAATTGTGAACAGTATAAATCTGTCTATACTTATGCATTCTCTTTTGAATTTTTTTTAACTTTCATTTATTCCTATAAGTCTATAAGGTCCAAGTCCAAGAAGGCAAGTACTATGTCTCAATCAGCTTTTTATACTTCAGAGTAGCCAATATTGGACTAGCATAAGGCACTTAATAAATGACAGTTGAATTAAGTCAAACTGAATCATACCCTATGTCACCAGGAGTACTATAAAGGAAATAATAGTAATGTGTGAAGATGAAAGCCGTTGATGGAAACAAAACAGAATCTTTTCAGAGTAAAACTGAAGCCTTTCTGTCTTGTAAATCTTTGTACAAAAAGTTCACCATCTTGAAATGATCTCATTTTGTTTTTATGTCAGAATATTCCTTTTGTTTTATAGTATAGGACACATTCAGCCTCTTACAATAAAAAACTTTATGTAAAACTCTTTCCATTTACAGTTAGGTGACTGTGATGCATCTAAGAATCTCATTTACAAATGCATATTCCATCATTTAAGAAAAACAAACATGAGGTCAACTTTCCTTCTACTTCTAAAATCTAATTTGGTGTTTGATTTGGGAAGATAAAATGCTGTCCTATAGATGGCTTAATTCAAGTACTCTATTCCATTCTGGAATAATCAAGAGATTTCTGATAGCAAAAGGAACACTCACAGTTCTTCCAATGATAGTCAAAAATGTCAGGAAGAGAATGCAGTGAAAACCAATCAGCAATTCCAGGAATTACTCTCCTACTGTTCACTAGATTGTAGGTTTAGAGATTGAAAGTTGGGAGGGAACTCATACATGTCCCTTATGGGCGATAAGCTTTTGCCCCATATTAGATATTGATTATTAGATATTACAAACAGGGCATAGCATTTGCTCATGAAAATCCATTGACTGATGATTTGAGTTTAATCACTTGGAAGTATCAAAGAAGATGGACTCTCTTCATCAAGAGCATTGTGTGAATGAGGCCATTTCAGACCAGAAGCATCTAACTCCCTTTACCAAGATCTCTTGCTGCCTCTTATCTATGCAATATTCTAAATCAATCAATCAATCAACAATAATTCATGGAGTTACTACTCTGAGGCAAACATGGTGCTGCAGGTGCCGGAGATTAAAAAAATAGAACAGTTCCAGACGTGGTCAGAACTAGAAGACACTCTTACTTCATTCATTTTGGACATTACTACATTAGATTTTTTTATTATTATTATTCCATCATTGTTAAAATCATACTGAATTGCAGTGAGACTTCCCATTATTCTTTTTGGTATGTTTCTTTTTTCCTTTTTAGGTTTCCTTCATTCTTTAGATAATTTATTTTTAAAGAATCTATACATAAGTATTATAATTAATAATATTTAACTGGATTTCATTTCATTAGCTGTAGTGCACTATTCTAATCTATCCAGGATCCTGATTCTATCACCCAATAGCTTTATGTGACTGGTAGTTTTGATAAGAATTCCCTCAATGTCTTCAACTAAGCCACTGATATGTTAAATGGTATCAGACCAAGGACAGAGCCATATGGCACACCACTGGAGATGTCCCTCCAGGTTGACATTGAGTCATTGATCAAAACCCTTTCCATCTGGTTAGTCAACAAAATTCCTAACCCTATAACTTAACAATATTATAATCCAGATCTTTACTCCTTATTGTGTTCCCTAATATGTCACGAGATCCTTTGTCAACAAAATCAAGGATACTCTGTATATATATATATATATATATATATATATATATATACACACACACACACACACACACACACACACAATTCCTTGGATTTATCATACTAACAATCCTGTCATTGTGTATTATTAATCCTTAAATTAATTCTTAAGTTAAATCAAATTCTTAAAATAATATCAGCAAACATCCAAAGTATTTAAAGACTGCCAATATCTTTGTATATATTATTTCATATGACAAGGACATGAGTCTTTTGGGATGGATGCTATTGTCATATCTAGTGTATATATGAGAAACTGAGCCAGAGATTAGTGATCACCCAGAGGCACACACTGAGTTTCTGAGGAAGAATTTTAAAATTAGTTTTCCTAAAGTTCAATCATTTGCCCCAGGGTAACACAAAAGAAAGTTGCTGAAGCAAATTTTGAACTCTTGTCTTTAGGATTGTGCAGCCCTCTACCCAAAATACCACCTAGGAGCTAAAATTCCAAACCTTCACATAGCCAGATTCAAACTCATACTTTTAAGGTCAATCTGCCACCCTGTATATTACAGAAACTTATGCTGGCTCCAAGTGTTTGCTTGATATTTTAAATAAATTCAAATTTCATACATTATATATTTCACAGCAATCACCTACATTTAATAAAAGGTTAAGGGTCAAACTGAAACTGAGAAATTCTTTTTCACTGCATAAGCAGATTTCTAATTCATATCTTTCCTTACTGTTTTCTACTTTAGAACCTAATCAATGTTTAATTTTAAGCAATTTTAGACTTCCTGCCCCATCTAGATATGATAAGGGAATGAAGTAATATGAAAATACTTGGGGCAAATGCTGAATGCAACTACTGTCACCATCAATTAAATCCTTACCCACCTTAGGCCATCATAAAATCAGAGGCTTCCATTTCTACCGATTCTTTGTCTTCCCTCAGAAATGGACAGGAACTATCTGTTCCAAAAGATGTGTGATTGGAAATGGAGACTATCATCTGCTTATTTGGATCAGCCTCTTCGAAACTGAATGTAGAATTTAAAAATAAAATATAACACTCCAACTTTACTTTGAATGCCATGTAAAACTTGCTAGTTAGATTGTATAGGATTCATTATCACTTGTAAGGCAGTGTGTGTGCCTGTGTAGATGGAAAACATGCCATTTGAAGTTACTGTATTAATATTTTTTAAATTGTTAAATTCATCAAAACACCAGGAGGACCAGTGTGGAAGTGAGAAATGAGGCATAAGGAATTAATGTTCAAAGCAACAGCTTTTTAAATGCCACCTTTGACATCTGTTGTTGTCACTGTTAGAAAAAGTTAAAAACTAAAGAAAAAAACCAAAACAATCGGGGATGGTAGAGTTTGGGAGAACACTTGTAGGCTTTTTGACAGTTATAAACTCTTAAAAGTTGAAAATGACAATAAAGGTTGCCTTATCAATAACTGTAACTAAAGCATCCTTGGCAGATTATCTTTTAGTCACTGACTAAACATTACTAGGGAAAAGGAGATTATTATTCATGCAAGAGACAGACACTGTAGACTGATAAATGTGAATGATCATATAGACAGAGTATACTTGAATTTCAAAGATATCCTTATTAATGAGATGAGTTGTGGACTAGATTACAATGTAATTAATTGGTTCAGAATGGGTTAAACTACCGCACCCCATTATTGGGTGCCTGAGTGAATAGAGTATTGCTCTTAGAATTAAAATTCAGTTTTAGACACAGTAGCTGTGTTACCCTGAGCAAGTCACTTAACCCTGTTTATCTCAGTTTCCTCTTTTGGCAAATGATCTGGAGAAGGAGATGGCAAACCAAAAACCCCAAAAGAATTTATGAAGTATTGGTCATGAAAACGACTGAAAAACAAGAACTGATTTTTGGAATGAGATGAACCTAAAAAGCACAACTAGTAGAGTTCTGCATAAGTCTGTCCTTCACCCTGCTATGCTCCATATTTTGGTCAATTAATTTAATTTTTATCAATGAGATGGCATATTTAAAACAAAGTATTTCATTCATTCATAATATTCATTCATTCATTGTATTCATTCATTCATACTTAGCAAATTTTCAGACATCACAAGGTTATAAGGGATAACTAACAAATTGTCTCCATAAATCCACACACATTTATTTAGTACCTGCCATATGCCAAGCAACAAAGTACTAGGTATACTGTGGATAAAAAAGACAAAAAGTAAATCCTTTCCATTAGGATTTTACATTCTAATGGGGAAAATAAAATGAATCTGTATATATGTATATAGGTATGTACATATAAAATACATATACATGTATGTATCATACAAATATATCTATACATATGTATACATCCACAAAATATATATGTGTGTATGACTAATAATATTCACAATATATATCATACTATATGTATGTATATTTGCATATGTGTATTATATATACATACATGCTTATATGTGTGTAGGTATTTATATGTGTATATATATATATTTTTTTAATTATAATTTTAGAAGGAAGGCACTCACAGCTAAGAGAAGGGGGGGAAGAGAGAGTGATGGCCAAATTGAAATCCAAAAGGATCTTCACAGTCAAGATGGTAGAGTAAAGTTCTTGAGAAGAAAATAAGCAGGAATAAATGTCAAGCCCCAAATTTGAGTCCCCAAAATGACAATCTCAGTTTAAAAAAAAAAAAAAAACTAATTCTAGACAAACAATTTTGGGACTAGGATCTGGAGGAGACAAAAATTAAAAACCCAATACCAATAAAATACTATATTCAAGCAGCCAAAAGAAGTAAGGGTGATCTTAGGGGATATTTTCCTTCATCTCCTCTCCTCATTGTCCTCCATCTTTATCCTGTATCTGCTCCCCATTTCTAAAATCCTTCCATACATTGGTGAGGGGATGAAAGGTACAGAATGAATCCACGCTAGTCAAGCAGTCACCAACATCTGATCTCAATGCATGTGCCATAAACATCTCAGAGCATCCCCCATTCTCCCCTCTTCATGATATAAACTAATTCTATTGTTAGTATAATTTCTGCTACATAATAGATAGTTAGTAAATGTAAGCTGACAGATATAAAAGGTTGTTTTGAGGATTAAATGAAATAATGCTGAAAAGTATTTAGTAAACCTTAAAGTATTATATATTCATTTACAGATTTTTTATTGTGACTGGACTTGTGATTTAGTTGTTATAGTGAAGTTCCCATTGAAGAACTAACAACATAGATTATCATTGTTCTCTGCAACCTAGTGGGGAGAAAAAAAGAGGGGAAGGGAAAGAGAAAATAATAAACATTTGTATAGCATCCCCTATATGCCATGCACAACAATCCTGAAAGGGGAGGTGCTGGGATCCCCCTTTTATACATGAGGAAAGGCAGAGAGGCTGACTCCAAGCCAAGTATTCAATAAACTGTGCTTTCTAGATATCTTAGAAACTTGGGGGGGGGGAGCATTCAATGATACAGTGGTTAGAATACCTCTAGCCATGGAGTCAGGAGGACCTGAGTTCAAATCCAGACTCAGACACTTAACATGTTCTAGCTGTGTGACCCTGAGCAAGTCATTTAATCCCAACTGTCTCACCAAAAACAAAAAGAAGGAAAGAAGGAAAGAGAAAGTTGTATGACACTAAAATGACAAGTGATTTCCCTAGTGTCACTTAGCCAGGATGTGTAAGAGATGAGATCTGAATCCATATCTTCCTGATTCCTGATGCATTATAAATAGATGACAACTATACATACACATGTATACACACATATATACATATAGATATATGCATATATGTATATATACATACACATATATATGTGTGTATATATATATATATATATACACATACACATTCAGTGTATATATACAGATTTTACTTATTGCCTGGTGGTGATTGCTAATGATGATGATGTGGTACAGAGTGCTTACAAGTAGATGAAAACATTTGGAGAAATCTTAGTTTGGAAGGGGAAAAAGCTCATAGGTCTAGGGGTGGAAGAGATAAGAGGGTAAATACTTGAGCTTATGGAGGAGGAAACAATCCAAAGGAGTTAAGTGATTGGCCAAACATCAATTAGTGGATTTCTTTATTTTCCCATTCAGATCCAGAATTGGGAATTGTCTGGTTCCAGATCAAATATTTAGAGAGTGGCAGAGGCAACATTTGAACCCAGGGCCTCCATCTGGAAATCCAGAGCTTTTTTCATTACACCTCTATCCCAGGGCTTCTTAAACTTTTTCCACTCATGACCCATTTTTTCCTAAGAATTTTTCACATGATCTAGGTATTTAAAAATCTAATATCCACTGCTAATAAATCATAATTTTTCAACCCCCTCATTCAGTTAGGAGACCCTATATGGGATTGCAAACCATAGTTTATAAGAAGTTGGATTCTCTCTTTAATTAGTAAGCTCAAGCTCCTGGAAGGTGAGGGAGGCATCTTACTGCCTGGTTACAGAGTCCCCAGATCTGTTGGTCCTTATTAAGGGTTTAATAAAGGGATTTCTATCTATAATATCCATTCTTCATTTAATTTCAAGGGAAGACCAAGCCTTAATACTTTGCAATTTGTTAAAAATCACCCCAAAAGAAAAAAAAATCCCACAGGTTTTTCATGAAGCAGTCCCTTTGGATCTGACACATGGAGAATCACAATCAAAGACGACATGAACTAATGGGCTCCTATACAGGTGCTGGCTGGCTGATGGATGAGTCTGGGATGGCCAGAATCTGTTGTTATTATCTCTCCGGGCTGTGGGCAAATAGGATCTGAGCTGGGAACTTTAGCTTCCCCATTCATTACGCCGGCGATAATCGGCATCTAACGGAATCATGCACTTTCCATTTACAGAGCCTCATGTCATTTTTAGGATCTGCCCAGATGGTTCTATGTTCACTGTCAATAGCTTCCAAGATGGATGGTGCCAGGGTCCTGGCTTCCCTGCTGCCAGAGAGCTCTGTCACTGCAAAAGCTAATGCATACAGCAGATTAGTGCGCTTAGCGAGCAGCATCAGTACAATGATTAATGTGGCTACAAGTCACAGTCTGGGCTCATCTCTGCAGACGGCGAAGTTGCCTAGAGAGCTGGGGTGAGCAAAGGGAGAGAAAGACCCTGCTGGGAAGACTGACCCGCAGGTCATAGTGGCAGGGAACAACCCTCAAGCAGAGAAAGGTTAAGATGGAAATAAGAGGCAATAAATAAAATAATAATAATAATAATAATAATAATAATAATAATAATAATAATAATAATAATA
>JAJPUD010002721.1:156179-252348 GCA_023553655.1 Myrmecobius fasciatus | reverse complement strand
TAATAATAATAATAATAATAATAATAATAATAATAATAATAATAATATTTCTTTCAGTTAACACAAGCAATGAATGAATAGCGGAGGGGCTAGAGTGCTGGACCGGGAGCAGGACAATCCAAGTTCAAAGCTTGCCTCTGAGACTTGCTCATTCTGGTTGCTGTGGTTCAGATGTGTCCAATTTTGGAAAACCTATTTGGGCTTTTCTTCACAAAGATACTGGAGCCATTCCCCCTTTCCTTCTCCAGGGCAAATTTCCCCGGTAAATCACTTGTTTAACCACTCTCACTCTGTTTGCTTATCCATACAATGAAGATAATAGCATCTATTTTACTGGGTTGTTGTATCAAATAAGATCATTCATGGAAAGTACTTTGCAAACCTTAAAGCTTTGTATAAACTATTATTATTATTATTCCTGCCACTGACTAATCCAATCAAAAAACAATTTGATTCCCTCTTAAAATTAATTAGCTCTGCCTCTCACTTTCTCTGTTCCTTTAGCTTCATCACTCAAGGGGCAGGATTAGATTATCTCTAGTGGCCTTTCACTTTTGAAATGCTACAATTTTGTAACTGTTTGGAAAGAGAAATAAAGTCCTTAGGCACTTATTTAACTTCCCTGAGCCTTAGTTTCCTTCCTTGTTAATTGAGGATAAAATTTGTATTGCTTATATGACAGGATTTTTTTTTTAATTACCAAAGTGCTTCTGATGAATGATTATTAATTTGACCTTTGTTTAGGCTTCCTTTTTGCATGGGGGGGGGGAGAGGAAGGGGGATACTTAAGTGTGTACTGACTCTGAAGAGCTAGCTGTGTTTCCTTGGGCAAACTAAGTAAACTCTGGGTTTTGGTTTCCTAGTCTGTGTACAGAGAGTAGTAGATTCTGTTAGTACTTCTCAGTTCCACCATTTTAACAGTGTCCCAACTAAGGACAAATTTCTGCTATGTAACCCAGTGCTCTAAAAAGAGCAACCACGAATGCAGATCACAACATAGTTTTGTTTTTGTTTTTGTTTTTTCATTTTTTGTGCTTGTTTGCTTGCTTTTTGTCTTCTTTCTCATTTTTTTCTTTTTGATCTGATTTTTTGCATAGCATGATAAACATGGATATATATGCAGAATTACACATGTTTAACATATATTGGATTATTTGCCATCTAAGGGAAAGGGTTGGGGGGAAAGGAGAGAGAAAAAATTTGGAACACAAGGTTTTGTATGGGTGAATGTTGAAAACTATATTTGCTTGTATTTTAAAAATAAAAAAGCCATTACTTTAAAAAAATAAATAAAAATTAAAAAAAATTAAAAGAGCAGATACAATATGTTCATTCATAACAAAATAAATTGAATTTCCCACCATATATTTTTCAGTTCTTTATTTGGCTGAGTGTATATTTGTACATATTATGTACACATACATGTAAATATGCATATATATACATATATCTCTGTGTGTATACATACATATATATATATATATATATATATATATATATATATATCAATCTCAAGTAGCTAGGTAGCATAGTGTGGTTAGTGTGCTGGGGCCGGAGTAAGGAAGTCTCATCTTCCTGAATTCAAATATGTCCTCAAGCACTTATTAACTAAATGGACAAGTCACTTAATCTTATTTGCCTCAGTTTCCTCATCTGTCAAATGAGCTGCAGAAGGCAATCCACTCCAGTTTCTTTGCCAAGAAAACCCCAAAAGGTGTTCTGAAGAGTCGGACAAACCTGAAAATTCCTGAACAACAAACATATTTCAGATATTTTCTCCTCACATGTATCCTTTCTTCTCTTCCTATTCTGAACTACATAAAGAAACGAACTTCCCCATTTAGTCCATCCCAGCAAATAAAAGAATGACAGCCCATAAAGTTCTCTAAAGATGCCTAAAGGCATTATCAGATCAATAGCCATTGATGCTAGACAGAGAGCGAGTATTCGAGAGAAACAGACATCCTAACAAGCTTTTCAGTTCTTATATCCTGTAAATCTTAATTCAGCTCCTGTTTCAATGTTAGGACAGTATTTTTCCATTCATTGGGTGGCATGTACAACCACTCAATATCAACAGTATTTTTGCTTCTGGGAACTAATAAGGCAGTCTCTTCCTTGACACATTTTTTTTAGAACTCTGGTGTGCTTGCTAGGGTGCCTCTTAAATTAAGTAGAGATCAGCGGAAAGGTAACTTGTAAATTTGACAAGGCTTTAGAGATGAAAAGGATTCGTTATGTAGGAAAATGCAGAAAATCAGGATTTGATTAAGGAAAAACAGGGACCAACATGATGAATAAGCTCAATCAGACCTTTCTCTTCCAACAATGAAGTGAGAACTAGGAAACTGGATTGATTTCCCCCTATTCAATGATTGATTTTTTTTTCTAAACGCTTTTCTCATGTAAACAAATTTGGGGGTTCTGTTCCTATAAAGGGTAGACTTATTTGCAGATCTACTCAGTGCCTAGCAGTGGGAAAAGAGCTAGATATTTGAAAATGGTTTTCAGTGGACTTGGGTTGAAATCCTGACTTTACCCTTCACTGTCTACGAAATTATGGTCAAGTCTGCTCCTTAGTCAGTTAAGAAATGAAGACCTCAGGGACATATAATATTCCTTCCAGAGCTAAATCTGTGGTTTTATACACCTACTAGGGGAAAAAAAAAGTTTCCAAATAAGAGTCTTGACAGCTTAAATTTAAGGCAACATCCCTCTCAGCCCCTCTAAAAAATCACAAATGATTCTTTATTGACTATAGAATAAAGTATTATCTTACTGGACAGGCATTTAAAACCTTCCTCCCACTGGTTCCCATCCACCTCTCTAAACTGATTTCATAGCTCCTCCTTTCTTGGACATTCCTCCTATCAAACATCTATGTCTTTAATCAAGTAGTTTCTCCTCTCCCTACTATAGCATCATCTCCTGTCTGAAACACTCTCTCTCCTTCCCCTTGTTCAGCAGCACTCCTGGCTACATCAAAGATTAGCCATTTTCTACAGGAGGCCCTTGCTGATTATTTGACTTTTTCATCGCCTATTATTAACAATTGTCATATAGAAATCTTTTTTCATAAGCTTTTTGATTTATTAGAATGTAATTTATCTGTGATCAGGGATGTTTTGGGTTTTGTTGATACCACCGGATCTTCACTCAGTGCCTTGTATATTTTCTTGTTTTTGCTGTTCAATCATTTTCAGACTGGTCTGATCTTTTATGACCTTATTTGGTTTCTGCTTGGCAAAGATGCTATAGAGTGGTTTGCCATTTCTTACTCTAGTTCATATTCCAAGTGAGGAAACTGAGATAAACAGGGTAAAGTATTTCCCCAAGATCATCTAGATAGTTGCTGTCTGCCTCTTTGTGATCCCCAAGGCTATTAGCATGAAAATATTGTTGATGGGGTTTTCTTGGCCAATATCCTGGAATGATTTGCCATTTCCCTTTCTAGCCCATTTGACAGAAGAGGAAATTGAGGTAAATAGGGTCAAGTGACCCCAGGGTCCCACAACTAGTAACTTGAACTTAGAAAAATGAGTCTTCCTGACTCCAGAACTAGTGTTCTATTCACTGTACCACATAGCAGCCCCTTGTAAATTTTGGGCATAACAAAAGATTGTGTAATTAAAATTAACTGAATGTGTAGATAAGACTGCTCTGGATTTATTGATACCCATAGGGATACATATATTTTTTAAGTTATTTTGTTCCTATAGCATATCTGACTGATCACAAAACCTGTGAATAAAAGCCAGAAACATGACTTGTAATCAATGCCTCTAAAAAGCTTTATGAACTACAGCTAGTTGTTCAAACTCTCTGGGTCCACAATGTTCTCATTTCTAAAATGAGAGGGTTAGCCTAGATGACCCCAGAGGCCCTTTCCATCCTGAATATTCAGAGAACCACAAAGTATTAGGCCTGGAAAGGGGTTTCAGAGAATATCCACTCTGATCCTCTCTTAACCCACCAAAGAAAACTTACTTACCCAAGTTCACATGCCTAATTAGCCTGATTAATGTGTGGAATTTCTTAAATTGCCTCTTCCCTGACAGACCCACTAGCATGCCATCTGTACCATTCCCTGGTAGAGCAAACAATTTCTTGAGACTAGCACTGAAAGGCAATCTCCTGAGGCCAGTAGAGAACAAAGGCCAGTAGAAAACAGAGGGAATCAGTCTTGGCAATCCATCCAGGACCGCCCCAATTTTGAGAAAGATGATTGACATTCCCAGACAAAGGGTTTCAGTCGGGAGTTTTTTCAGAAAAGATTAAGGGTTGTGAGGTTTTTTTAGGGGCAGACCAGGAGGTAAGCACAAAAGTTTCAGTAACCAATTATATTTCCAATTGGCAAACAAGTTTTTCTTTGAAAGATTCATCTTAAATTATGATCAGAAATGAAAAATAGAAATGAATATTAGACTTGATATCTTGAAAGCCATCTGTGATACCACATAACATTTAGTCTGTAGCTGCCATAGATTTGAATGAAGAAAAGTTGAGTTCCACTCTTGCCTTGTTAGCTGTATTTGTTGTTATTATTTAGTTGTGTTCCACTCTTCATGATCCCATTTGAAGTTTTCTTGGCAAAAACACTTTTCCATTTTCTTCTCTAGTTCATTTTACAAATAAGGAAACTGAGGTAAATAGTGTAAAGTGACTTGCCCAGGATAATACATCTAGTAAATGTCTGAGGGTGGCCAGATTTGAAATCAGGAAGAGGAATTATCCTGACTTCAGGCTCAGTATTCAATTCACTGTGCCACCATGGTGCTCAGCTAGCTGTATGGACATGGGCAAAATAATTTAAGCTTTCTGGGCTTCTGGTTCCTAATCTCTTAAATGGAGAAAATAATAATATGTATCTCATGAGTTTTAGGTAGAAGACTGGTTAGTGCAATGGATCTAGACTCAGGAAGATCCGAATTAAAATCCTTCCTCAGACACAAATTAACTGTGTAAGTCACTTAAATATTGCTAGTTTTAGTTTCCAGAGAAAGAATAGAGTATGAATAGAACTTCCCTGAAATATGTTTTGAGCATTAAATGAGAAAACATATGTAAAGTGCTTTGCAAGTCATATAGGGCTATATAAATGATAATGATTCTTGTTGTTATGCAAATCATATTAGTCAATGCATTTAAAGTGCTTTAAGCAATATAAATATTAGCTACTCTTATTATAAGACTCATAAATTCTCAGTTCAAAAGTATGAACATTTGTCAAATGGAGATAATAACTTACTATCATTGTGCCTAGTTTTTAAAATATATAAATGGAACAAAAAAGAAAGGAGGTACTTTTTTTCTAAAGTAATTGAAGGAAAGAAAAAAGAGTTGGAAAAAAACAAAAATGGATATTTGCATGGCCTTTTTAATTTTGCAAAGCACTTACACATCTTATTTCTGATTTAATTAATAAAAAAGATGAGGTTAAGAAATATCTGATGACTTGACTATTGTCATATAATTATAGATTATCAAAGACAAGATTTGAACCCAAGTCTACAAGCCTAACATTCTATCCCCTGGGTAATGTGGCAATCATCAGGGAAAGGAGGAAGTAGATTTAAGAGCAGATGTCAAGATGTTTCTGAAACTAAAGGAAACATCAATAAAAAGAGGAAGAAAGTCATCCTAGGAGGTTTATTTTTTTTCTCCCTTAATCTTGTTTCCTCAAAATATAACAGTACATCAAAAATATGGTATAGATTTGACTGCAGTGGGCAGTGCTTAATTGGGGAGTATAGGACCTCAGCTACTTACTAGCTTGATCTTGGTCAAGTCACTTCCCCAGTTTTCCTGTTTCCTCATCTGTAAAATGAGTTGAAGTTAATGCCAAACAACTTTAGTGTCTTTGCCAAGGATGGGATCATAAAGAATAGAAAATGGCTTAACAACAACAACAACAAAATGAAGTAATTAAAAATTGTTATTGAATCCCCTTCTAAATCTTATTTCTGGGATTCTGCAAGAATAAAATGGTTTTCTTTCTTTCTTTCTTTTTTCCTTTGTTGTTTCCTTCCTTTCTTCTTCTCCTCCTTCCTCCCCTTCTTCCTCTTATTCTTCCTTCATTCCTTCCTCCCTTACTTCTTCCCCTCCTCCCTCCATCCTTCTTTCCTTCCTCCCTTACTCTCCTCATTCCTTTTTTCTCCCCCTCCCTCTTTCTTTTCTTCCTCACCTTCTTTCTTTCTTCCCTTTCTTCCCTTTCTTCCTTTCTCTCTTCCTTCCCTCCCTCCTTCCTTCATTCTTTCTTCTTTTTTTCTTTTTTCTTTCCTTCTTTCCTCTTTTCTTTCCTTCTTTTATTCTTCCTTCCTTCCTTTCTTTCTTTGTATCTTTCCTTTTTTTCTTCATTTTCTTCTTTTCTTTTTTCTTCTTTCTTTCTTTTCCTTTTGTTTTCTTTCCTTCTCTTTCTGTGTTTGTGTGTCTCCTACTCTCCTTCTTTCTCCCTTCCTCCCCTTCTCCCTCTTCTCTGTCTCTGTCTTTCTATCTCTTCTGTCTCTGTCTCTCTGTCTCCCTCTCTCTGTCTCTGTCTCTGACTCCTCTCCCATCTTCCTCTCTTTTTGTCATTTTAAGGACATTTTTCAGAATCACAGAATTTCAAATACTTACTAATATCCACTCAGCATTTCTTGGACATGTGAGATGAAGAGGAACTGTCTATCTCTCATTTCATTTTTGAACAGCTATCATTGCTAATTTTTTTTTTGTTTATTTTGATTTAAGACATCAAAACCCAATCTGTCTGTAACATTTCCATTTCTTTGCTCTATACTTTAGACTTAAATAGAATTTAAGTGATTTCTTCTTAGGATGACAGTGGAATCTGAAGTCTGGGGAGACTAGGTATCAAATCTCAAATCACCTGGAAAATGGGATAATAATGGCTTTAGTACTAGATTTTTATGTTGAGCAAATGAGATAATACAGGTAAACTCCTTCTGAACTTGAAAGTACCAGAAAAATGTCAATCAGCATAATGACATTTCAGTTCTTGTGACAGCTGTTAAAGACAGCTATCATGTTTGTCTTTTGTTTCATATTCCTTGGATGAACATGTCCAGATCTATGGAAAGTGTCTATGTCATATAGTCTCTGGTCTGCTTTTGTCCAGATATAATATGGGATTGTCAATGCTGTCCTGAAGATGTGGTCCCCCAAATTGAAGAAATGATTCTAGAAGTCATAATAAAATAGATTTATAGATGGAAAAGACTCCAGACACTGGCTCTTCCAATTCCCTTCTTTTAGAGAGGAACAATATGAGACTCACCTGAAAATCACACAGATAGTAAGAACTCTAGTCAGAATTTAAACTCACAAGGACAACTTTGATTTTTAGAACAATGTTTCTAGCAGATGGATAGTACCTCCTTTGTCCCATTGCAGCCATCCTAAAAACATGAAGTTTGAAAAGCCTTCCTTTGTTATTCTGAAATCTGCCTCTTTCCTGTTTATTTAGTTTTATAGCATCCCCAACCCCAAGTCCCTACCCCTGGCTTTGTCCAGGAGAAATAAGTACTAGTCCAGCTCTTTCAAAGGGTTCAGGATATAAGCAAATACATCATTTTGACAGTGGAAAATGATGAAACAGCTTTCAGAATCTCTCCATACTTGGCTGATAAATGAGCCATACCAACCCCAGATTCTAATACCTTGCACAATCTCATGGAAACAAGCTAACCCATTCAGAAGATAGTGAAAAGGATAGGCCCAGGGAGGTTGACAGCAGGAAAAAAGAGATTGATTCATTGTTGACTTGTAAATAAATAAATAAATAAAAGGAACAAAATGGAAAGGGTATTTTCTTACAGCTGAGAATGCTCCTTGTTTACAAAAGCAAACTTACAAAGTGATGATTAAACATCCCTTATTAATTTCAAATTTAATTCTTAATTGCTTATTTATTCTAAGGCAAGAAATGTTTAAAAAAATAAAAATAAATAAATAAAATAAACAATTGTGCCTTTGCACTAAATTATTCTATGGCTCTTTGGAATGTGAATATCCTAATTTCAGAAGTTTAAAGCCAAATGTGGGGGAGAGAAGTTCTTTATTCTCAATGTTACATTTTACTTACAAATCTCTTAGAAACATTTAAGGTTTTTTAGATTTGTATGGTAAATCCTGTAATCTGGAAATGAAGATTGGTCCTGTGGTTTCACTGAATTACTGGGTAAGATAACTCCTTCTTCCAAAATTGGTTAACAACAGTTTTGGCATTTATAATCTTAGAGAACTGCCTAGAGCGAAGTTTAAAATGTGGATCTTAATCCCATATAGGGTCCAGAAATTGAAAGCGGGGATCCTGAAGTTTCAAAATACCAACCAACTCTGAAAAACATTGTAAATGTTTTACAATCTGCAGTATCAAATATTTTGACAAAATTTAATTAGTAATGTAAAAATAAACAAGCATATCTATATCATTAGCTTGTAAATTTGCTTGTCTTTAATAAATGGTAAATTTATATTATACAAAAGGTTTGTTTTAAAATAAATTTCTTTATGATTTATTATCAGTAAATATTTGATGTGTAAACCTCTTCTATATACCTAAATACTCAAGCTACATAAAAATTTATCTGGGGAAAAAGAGATCACAAGTGGAAAAAGCTTAAGAAGCACTGGACTAAAGTAATTTGCAGACCTGCAGTGGCAAAAACCCACAAAACTCCCCAATGAAGCCTGAATCAGAGTAAGATGTAATTGGGAAATGATGAAGAAAATGAATAAAAATACAATACAAAGCAGAAGATGTTATTTTGAGGTTTTCTAAATCATTATGTGGCCTGTGGAGATCTCTTTCTCTTTGAGTCTGTCACCACTGATCCGGAAAATTAAGAAGGTTCTTACCTAGAGGTCACACATAGAAGAGGTATCAAAAGAGAGACCTGAACTCTGCTCTTACTGACTTTGGAGCCAGTTTTTTTATCTACTAAATAACATTGTAATTCATAATGTAAATAAGCTTTTTAGGTTGAATAAGGAAGCCTGATTACAGAATTAAAACAATCATTGAGGTGAAGTTAAAAATATATATATACTTGAAATATATCTTCATCTCCACCTTCATTCTCTCACTCTTTTCTTTTAATAAATGTCACTCCCAAGAAAGGGAGACTGTTTCCTCAGTTTCCTTATCTGTAAAATGAGCCAGAGAAGGAAATGAACTCCCCCCCCCCCCGGATCGTTACCAAAAAACTTCCAATGGGATCATTGTCAGGTGCAACTAAATAACAACAAAAAATGACTGGTGATTATTGAGAACCTTTCTAAATCATATTTCTGGGATTCTGTGAGAATAGGATATTCTCAGGGCAGCTGGATGGTTCAGTGGATAGAATACCAGCCCTGAAGTCAGGAGGACCTGAGTTCAAATCTGGCCTCAAACACTTAATATGTCCTAGCTGTGTGACCCTGGGCAAGTCACTTAACCTCAATTGCCTCAGAGGAAAAAAAAACAACAACAACAACAAACAAACAAGAATAGGATATTCTCTTTTTTGTCATTTAAAAGCATATTTCAGAATCACAGAATTTCAAAGTCCAATTAGTCTGTGTCTATAATGTCCATTCAGCATTTCCTTGGACACATTCAGCGAAGAGGAACTGTCTACCTTCCATTTCACTTCTGAAGTCATCATTGCCAGGATATTTTTATTTTTATTTTACTTTAAGACATCAAAAGGCAATCTGTCTTTCTGTAACATATGCCCATTTCCTACTCTGTACTTTGAATCCAAACACAATTAAAATAGTGTCTCTTTAGGATGAGGGTGGAATTTGGAGCCTGAAGAGACCAGAAATCACATCCCAAATCATCAATTTAACCATGTGAAATTTATTTAAAGTCTTTGAATCTCAGTTACCTCATCTGGAAAATGGGGCTAATAGAAGTTGCAAAAATACTGGATTTTTATGACAATCAAATGAGATAATGAAGCTGAAAAAAATGAACATGACATTTCAGATTGTTCAAGGTAGCTATCATGCTTGGAGGTGGAGAGTATGAGTATGTAATGCTGTCAGATGTGGTGAATGTGCAGAGTATGAGGAAATGCTTCCTCTCTACCTTTTTGCTTCCTATTCTTTGTTTAAATTTGATTAAAATTCTTTGTTTAAAATAACTTTGTGATGATCTCAAATAAAAGAAAAAAAATATCTTTTACAGTGGAGGGGGAAAGGGTAGAGCTGGATAGAGGGCAATGAGTGAAGCTTAATCTCATCAGAATTGGGTCAAAGAGTAAATAACACACTCAACTGGATATAGATATCTTATATCCAAGGATGGTAGAAGGGGAAGCTGGGAAGATAGAAAGGAGGGCAGATTGGGGAAGGAGGTGGTCAGAAGCAAAACACTTTTGAGGAGGAACAATATGAAAGGAGAGAAAGAATTCAGGGAAAAGAAATAGGATGGAGGGAAATAGAGCTAAGGATAGTAACTGAAAAAAAAATTAAAAACAAGTTTCTCTGATAAAGGCTTCATTTCTCAAACATAGAAAAGAGTCAAATTTATAAAAATAAGAGCCATTCCCCAAGTAACAAATCAACAAAAGATATGAACAGTTTTTAGATAAAGTAATCAAAACTTTCTATTGCCATATAGGAAAAAAATGCTATAACTCATTATTGATTGAAGAAATACAGATTAAATTCTGAGGTACTACTTCATACCTATTATATTGGTTAACATGACAACAAAAAAAGGAATATGACAAATATTGATGGGAATGTGGGAAAAAATGGGGCATTAATATTCTCTTGGTGGAGTTGTAAACTGATTCAACCATTCTATAAAGCTATTTGGAACTATGACCAAAGGATTATAAAACCATGTATATCCTTTGACTTCACAATATCATTAGTAAGGATCTATATTTACAAATATATTTATATTAGTTCTTTTTTGGTGGCAAAGAATTGGAACACAAAGGGAATGGCTTAAAAATTGGGGCATATGATTATAGTGAAATATCATTTTATTATAAGAAATGATAATAAGGATGCTCTCAGAAAAAACCTACAAAGACTTCCATGAGCTGAAGCAAAATAAAATATACTGAATACACAGTAATGGCAATATTGTAGGATGTTCAGTTGTAAATGGTTTAGTTATTCTCAGCAATACAATGATCCAAGACAGTTCTGAAGGACTGATGAGGAAAGATACTCTTTCTCTCCATACCCAGAACTGATTGTGTCTGAATAAAAATTGAAACGTATTTTCTTTTACTTAATTTTTCTTGAAGTTTTTTTTTTTTTTTGAGGGGCTGTTTTCTTTTATAACATGAATAATATGAAGGCAGAGTAAAGATAGGGACTTGCCTGAGCTCTCCCCTAAATTTCTCCAAATACATTTAAACTGTGACTCTAAATTTATCAGTGTTAAACATCACAAAAAGACAGAATGGAACAATTCAAAACTACTTGGAAGGTTGGCAAGAAAAGTCTGTCTCACCAGAGTGAGATTGGAGCACAGTCCAGCACAGACTCAGATCAGGATAGCCCCAATCTCAGCAAACCAGGAACAGGTTTTGGAAGCCAATGAATCAGCAGCAGCAGAGTCTTCTGGAGTCCTCAGTCCACAGACAGTAAGGGCTTGAACAATTAGTGAGAAGATTACAAAGGATCTCTTTGCTAAGACTGAAGCAGAACTCTGTTGCTTTTCCCATAATCAGATCCTGATTGCAGGCCTGGGTGGCAGTCCCAGAACAAGGAGAAGCATTAATTAGCACAACAGGGCTTATGGCCCTGGAGCAGGGACATTCATTGCATTCTAGGACAGAAAAAAGTGCTTGTGGTCATTCACAGATCAGAGAACCCAAGCTGGGAGAGTGAATTTAATGCTCAGGGAGAAACTGAGGCAGTATCACACAGTGGAAATTAGGTAATGCTTTATTGATGTTAATTGAGATTTCAGAATCCATAGCTATGGATCAGGACTGGTGGGACTCATGTCTCAAAGCACGAAGTCCAGCCCAGTGACTAACATAGCCATAGCCATGTTAGCTGATAATACAAAGTACTCAGCATTTCATTACTGGAGAACACTAGTTTTATCTCTCCATGGCCCAGGGGGAAACAAAGAACTCATGGGAACAGCTGAGCACATCTGGTGTCCAAGGAAACCATAAATTCAGTTCTGACAGGTTAGGGAGTGAGGGGCCTTGAGACAGAACTGGGCAAAGAAAACTTGGGTCATAGATAAGGGTAGGTCGAGGCTGACCATCTGGAGGTTTTATGATTACTTTGGAATGTGAGTCCAATTATTTCTGAAGGTCAGGAAGTGGGGATTTCTATTCTGGGACAGAGCAATTAAGGGAGACTGAAACAGCAATTAAGGGAGATTGATACTGCAACTGAGGGAAACAGACAGTAACTGAGGAAACTGATACTGCAACTGAGGGAAACTGAGACAGTAACTGAGGGAAACTGAGACAGTAACTGAGTGAGACTGAGACAGTAACTAAGGGAAACTGAGACAGTAACTGAGGGAGACTGAGACAGTAACTAAGGGAGACTGAGACAGTAACTAAGGGAAACTGAGACAGTAACTGAGGAAAAGTGAGACAAGCACAAGGGGAGGAACTGAAAACTTGCAGGTTAGAAGTATCTCTAAAAAACAGCTATCCCAAACCTGTAAAGCTTGGGGCAGTGCACATTCCATCCTGAAAACAGAGCCCCACTTTAACAAAGAGTTAAAAGTCAAAGAATAGTCTGAACAAATGAATAAACAACAGAAAAAAAGGTTAGGACCTAATAAAGGTAGGAAAATCAAAATACACACTCAGAAGACAACAAAATCAAAGCTCCTTCATCACAAGTCTCCAAGAAAACTCTGAAATTGGTCTCAAGCCATGGAAGACTTCAAAAGGGATTTTGAAATCAAGTAAGAGAAGTTGAGGAAAAATTGGTAAGAGAAATGAGAATGAAAGACCAACATAATTTATATGGACATGTTTTGCATGATGTTGAATTACTTGACTTCTCAATATGGAGGGAGGGGATGGAGGAAGGAAGGGAGAGAATTTTCAACTCAAAGTTTAAAAACAAATGTTAAAAATTGTTTTTCCAAGTAACTGGGGGAAAGTAAAATACTAAGCAAATTTTTAAAATGCATTTGTGAGGTAAAGAATACAATGAGTAATGTCCCCATTTTACAGATGAAGAATGCTGAGACTCAGCAAGGTTGTTTAAGTTGCCTTTTGTACTTCATTTCACACCTATGACTTCCTGCCCCATGCTCCTTCCATGATGCTAGGCCACAGCTAAGATATAGCACATTTCTTGAGGAAATCAGCTCACCTGTGTTAATAGTTAAATAACAAATGAACTTTGGAGACAGAAGTATCTATGGACCATAACACCAAACTTAGTGGAAGGCATGGAGCAGGACAAAGATATATTTGGTGACAGAATGAACTTGGTATGGGAAGAATGGGATTTTCCCTTCTGACTAAAGAAGAACAAGAGCTTTCTGGGCCCTGGGTCTATGGGGAATAATCAGTCTCTTCCGGTTCTGATAAAAATCTAGGCCTTTTGAAATTCTTCTGATAATTAACTAAGGGATTCTAAGTTTAAAAAAAATCTGTCTCAGATCTTCATTGGGAGAAGCCCATGTTTTCTCCCTTGTGAGGTGTGATCACAGCAACATTTGGTATTTCTGCATTATTATTAGCGTCACACCAGGCTTTTTTTAATGTCATTTTGCCAAGAGAACAAAAGTATTTTCAATAAACTTATAAAGTAGTTACACTGCCAACTATCTAGAAAATTATGTGAAAAACCAAGTCAGGTGAGAAAGCTCTCTGCCTTGGAGAAAAAACTCATATGAGAAATGGGAGTTCTGTTAAACAGGGGCAAGATATTTGGCTGTCCTGAGCAGGATTGGTCTGCCCATGGTGGTCCAACCTGGGCCTTAGGAAAATATCACCTCCATATGTTATCATTCTTCAAAGATTGGGGGTTTCAGTCAGTCAACAATCAATGGGCATTTACAAACACTCGACTGTAAAAAGTACCTTATGTGTCTTTGACAGACATAGGATTATTCAACAAAAATAAAGGGGGGGGGGTTTCTGATGTTTAAAACACATAAATGCTTGATTAGTAAGAGTCAAAATCTTTTTTGTATTTTTCTTCAGGGATTCTCTGAGTGATTGATTCTCTGAAATGGAGCTAAATAAGTAAGGTTAGAAATTGGCTAGCCTCAGTTTTTATCTCTGGGACCTGGGGCAAGAACTTCTTAGGTATCATTTTCCTGAATTGCAAATTGAGGTGCATGTTCCAAGGCAGCACAGTTTAGAGAGCAGTCAGGAAGTTCTGAATTCAAATTCTGTCTCAGAAACTTACTGGATGTATGACAAGGAGAAAGCCATTTATTGTCTGTTGCCCTTAATTTCTTTATCTATAGAATGAGAGGTTTGGATTCAATGTCCTCTAAGGTCTTTTCCTGTTTTAAATTTATAATCCTGTGATAACTAAGATGGCTTCTGGGTTCCATGTCCTAGGACTTGAGCAACAGCTACCTTTACCTCTCTGTGTCTCGGAACCTTTTATCTCTGTCTCTTTTTCTCCTTTCTCTTCCATACATTTTCTCTTTTTTTCTATCTCTCTAAGTCTCCCTCTCAGGCATTCCATCTCTCACGTGTATGCACATATGTATGAGTTTACAAGAATTGGGGGGGGAAATGTTTTTCCTATTTTTCTATTTCCTCCTGCTGATTAAATGTAAATTTAGATATCCCATCTGATAAGTACAGTCTGTGACTCCTTGGGCTACTCATTTTAGCTCTCAGAACCCCAAGAGAACCTCTAAAAGAAAGGATTATAGAGAAATTGCAGATTTGGATTGGTAAAGGGAGGAAACCCCATGGAATTCCCTACAATGATAAAATCACAGGTCCCCAAGTCCCATTCCTATCCACATCTTGGCCAACAGGGGGCACAATAGGTTGCTAGGTGGAACTTCTGAGGAATCGAATTCAAATCCAACCTTGGACATTTATTACTATGAGATCTGGGCAAGTCACTTAACCTTTGCCTCAGTTTCTTTATCTGTTAAATGGAGATATTAGCACCTATTAGAGGAGTTGTAAGGATCAAGTGAGATGATATTTATAACTCATTTAGCACCATTTATCTCCCATTTTGGATATTTAATAAATACATCACCCTTTCCTCTTCCTCTTCTCCTATACCTAATTCTGGGCTACTATTTTAGAAACAGTGCTTATGATAATGGCACAATAGAACTGAGGGCTTGCCAGACCTTAGAGGTTATTGAATCTCACTGCATCATTTTAAAGATGAGGAAACCGAGTTAGCAACAGAGCTGGAAGTAGAATTAGTCTCCTGGCTGCCAACCCAAAACTCATTCTACTAAAACCTCAGCTTGAGATAATGTATGTTAAAAGGCAAGGTCTTGCTATTGTTCTGAACAGTCATTCCTAATGGCATTGCTATTATTCAGATATTAAAACCTAAGGAGGCATGAATTACAAAAACAACTAAAGTTCCCAAATCAATAAGGAAATTGCTTCTTATTATTTTGTCTACAAATTCTGAGGTTGAACTCAATTCAATTCCAGTTGGTTTTCAGGGGAGAAAGGATCATTTACTAGGATCAAAAGAGCTTGTAAAAGTAACAATATTTTTGTCATGATCATTGCTTGTTTTCTTTCTGTTTTTAGTCCTTTCACTGTATATATTTCCTGATCTTATTTAGTCTCTTCCTAAATTCAAAAAAATGAAATTAATCCAGCCTTGAAGTCAGGAGGACCTGAGTTCAAATGTGACCTCAGACACTTAACATTTCCTGGCTGTGTGACCCTGGGCAAGTCACTTAACCCCAATTGCCTCAGCAAAATGAATACTAATCACAGCATGGATCTGTGATCTCATGAGCATGGAAACTCCCTCTAGTGGGACAGAGCTCAGCCTATCTACAGTGGCTCTAACTCTGGGCTATGTCCACCCACAGGTCCTCCCCTTCTCCAAATAGCTTAATGATTCCCAGACATTGGTGGAGCAGGTCCAGGAGCCAGCCTGTGGCTCTTTCAACAAGAAAGCATCTCTGCTCTGAGTCACAATTGCCACTTCCCACTCAGCATCAGTAGCTGCCCCTCTAAAGTCACATGATGGAAAGAGACAGAAGAATGAAGGTTTGTCTTATAACTAAAAGCTGTCCTGTAGAAATGCCTTCCTTTTCCACTTGACTCTCCTGCCTGCTGTGCCATTGGCCTTCATCACTTCAGCCTGAGCAACTTCAGTAGTGAGTAACAATAAGTATCCGATCAACTGTTACTGCCTATTTTCTCTGGTTACTACACAATTTTCTTTAATTCCTATGATTCAAAATCACTTTCTTTTCCTTTTCCAGATCAGTTCTAACCATCTCCAGTGTCTATAATCCACCTCCCTTTCTGTGGATCTTTCCTGCCCCCAGTTTGAATTATTTTACTAAATCAGCAAGTCAAGTCAAATCAATGGGCTATTTACTGAGCATTTAAGTGATAGAGAAGAAAACAACAATACCTTATAATATTGTTCTTATTTTCATTGTACAGATGAAAAAACTGATAGAAGCAGAGGTTAAGGGACTTGCTCAGGATCACACAGCTAATAAGAGCAATGAATTTGTAGTTAGGAAGACCTAAGTTCAAATCTAGCCTCAAATATACACACACATGTGTGTATGTATATATAATATAGAACATATAAAATATGTACAAAATATCTGTTTGTGTGTATCACTTATTAAGAGCTAGACAATTGAGCTAAATAATGGTGGTAAAAAAAAAAATAAGGGAAAAGAATGATCCTTTGCCTCCTTGATTTATTTGTCCAAGACTTTCCAGGGGCAGGATATTATGAGAGAAAGAACACTGACTTTGGAATTAGAATCCCTGAGTTTGGATCTTAGCTTGCTACTTATTACCTATATAGTCCACCTTGAGCCAAGTGACATCTCTGGGTCTCAGAGTAAAAGAAGCATATTCTATACATTGCTTTATAGGTCCTTTCCTGCTCTATGGTCCAACTAGCCTAAGATGCAAATTGTATCCAGGGCAGCAGTATTTGCTCCTAGTCATGAGATGCTCAGCATTTCTAGGAGAAGGTTATATAACCAAGTCAACTGGATTCACCACAAATTCTCAACTAGGTCTTATCTTCCACATGATGGTCTTTTAGTTTGCCTTTATTGACTCCTTCTGCCTCTTCCCAGTAGCTATTTTAATCTTTTTCCTTTCTCTTTCAATAAATGTCTATGAATTCACCTATTGCAATGTTTGGGGGGAAGGGAAGAGCATGAACCATTCATCATTATCATCATACTCCCTATTCCATCCTGTAAGACCCTTTATATTTTCATCCATTCCCTCCTTGATCTGGTTTCTATAGAACAAAGATATGGAGCTTTTATTTTCAAAGGCTAACTCCTCTCTTTGCATCCTTGACCAAAATCCATCCCATCTCTTCCAGACACTTGGCTTATCCATCATTCTTTTGTTTTCTCATCTTTAATTTCTACTTATTGAGTACTTTTCTGCCCCACCCCCACATGTGCTGTGCTTTGCTCTCCACTATCTTTAAAAAGCCTTCACTATAGTCTGCCATCCTACAAGCAATCAGCCTGTTCTAAAGCCTCCTTTTGTTTTCTCTGCCAAACTCCTCGAAAGAGTTGTCTGCTCTCACTGCCTTCCCTTCCTCACTACCTGCATAGTCTTATAATGACTTCAAAACCATTGTCTAGGGGCAGCTAGGTGGCACAGTGGATAGAGCACCAGCCCTGAAGTCAGAAGGACCTGAGTTCAAATCTGTTCTCAGACACTTAACATTCCCTAGCTGTGTGACCCTGGGCAAGTCACTTAACCTCAATTGCCTCAGCCAAAAAAAAAAAAAAAAAAAAAAAAAAAACATTGTCTAATGAAAATTCCTTTCTCAATAGTGATTAACAATTTCCTAACTGACACATCCCATCACTTTTTCTTCAGTCTGTATCTTTCTTGACAACTCAATTTTTTTTGGTCAATTATTTTGACATTCAAAGCCCTTCATAACCTACTCAATTCCTACTTTTCCAATATTCTTATGATTTTATTTTTTGACATCTTTTGTGTTCCACATGCAAGCTCTGGGGAATTTTCTCTGGTTATCCTTCAGACCTTAAATGGCCTCTCTCTTCTGCTCCAACTACTGATTTTTCTGCTTTCCGTTAAATCCCAATTAAAATCCCATCTTCTACACAAAGTATTCCTCAACCTTTTCTTAATTCCAGTACCTTTCTTTTGCTAATTAGTTCTGATTTAAGCTGTATGTAACTTATTTTATATATTTTTATTTGCGTGCTATCTTCCCTTTATATTGTGAACTCCTTGAGACCCAGGACTATGTTTTGTTAATCGGAAGAATTAGATTCTCATCAAGTATGAATTAATGAATAAATGTCAAAGGTTCATCTGTGTGGCGCTATATTTCTTTTTGTTGCATGAAAAAGGGAGAGAAGAATTTTTTTTTATTACAGTTTGAAAGAAATATCTATCTGGTGTTCTTTTTTCTTATTTTTACCTCTCTAAATGTAGCTGTCATGTGAGTTTTCTCTCTCCATGGAAATTTGAAATGGGAAAGTTTCCCAAATAATTTTAGATCAATCATAGCATCATATGGTTTTGACATCACAACTCTTGTCATGTTACCATGCCAACAGCCACTGAGGAGCTAAAAGCTTACCAAAGATATGGAAAATTACAGGCTTAGATGTAATTCCATCTACTGTTGGGTGAACAATAACAATATTGCAAAACTATAAATAATGAGGATTACCACATCAGCCTTTCTTACTTGTCCTCCCTCATTTTCATTCATCAAGAACTGAAAATTTTCTGTTCTGAATATAAAATATCAAGATCTATCCAATAATGGATGTATATAATGAAGAGTCTAAGAATCTCCTTCCTGCTATTCTTAGTACAATCTATAGTTTTTCCTCTCTATGTAGTATTATGCCTCTGACTCTCTCTCTCTGTGTCTCTCTCTCTCTTTCTGACTCTTTCTCTGTTTCTTTCTCTTTCTCCCTCTCTCTCTCTATACTAGTCAAGCATCTTACAACATCCAGTTTAAAGAGTAGATCTAGTGTTTGAAATGGCTTACTGATCTTAAGTACTTATGCCATCATTACACCTACTTCCATACTGCTCTCTTTCCCAACTTCATATCTATTATGAATACTTCCATATTTCTAGAATCTCCTTATTTTAGCTACAATAATATTTCTTCTCATGACTGACATGATAATCTCTCTGTAAAAAGTTGATGTAGGGGCAGCTAGGTGGTACAATGGATAGAGCACCAGCTCTGAAGTCAGGAGGACCTGAGTTCAAATCTGATCTCAGACACTTAACATTCCCTAGCTGTGTGACCATGGGCAAGTCACTTAACCCCAATTGCCTCAGCAAAAAGCAAAAAACAAAAAACAAAAAAAACAAAAAGAAAGTTGATGTAGCTTACTTGAATTCATCACCTTATGGAAAACTTTTGCTGAAGAAATTCTCATCAGACACACTCCATTGTTGTACCTCTAATAAAAAAAAAAATTAAATATATATATATCTTGGTTGACCTACCAGTGTTTATTCTCACCTAGCAAAACCTTGGAGAATTTGTATTATTTAGCTTATAAAATGTTGGACATATGCCTTAGAGTTCCCTTTAATGTTTGGAATGGTAGATACAATAACTTTTCACAGGATCTCTAAGGATCCAAAGTCAGACTATTAAATTTTGGAGCTAAAAAAGACTTGCAAGTATGAAAATGGTAGATTTCTTTAGCCCTAATAAAATGACAGGGCTGAGCTCCCAGATCCATGAAAAAATGGGAAATTTAATTCATTACACTTTTTTTTGTTTGTTTGTTGATCATAATGTTTGTTCGTTTCTGTTTTGTTATGATGGTAGTGGTGGTTGCTATTATTTTGTTTTTCCTCACTTGTTAACACCTACATTTGCAATTTCCAAAAATGAACATATGATTGAAAACTCAATAGAAATTGTTAGTAGCAGTCTAAATTGACAAGGATTTTCACTGCATCCATAAAATCAGTGCATATTTAGTATTATATGGATACTATGTTAGGGACTGTAGTGAATACCAAAAATATAATGTGCCTCCTGTCAAAAAGAGTATAATCTAGAGTGATAAAAGGAAATGATCAATGGTTACAAAGTCTAATGTCAGCAAACCTGTCTTCAAATCATATCTCTGAATCCTATTGCATAATAGCTAGTAGAACAAAAACAACCACAAATCCTTAATGAACTTGGAACAATGTTCTGTATCCATTATTCTATTTGACTAAACAGAAGCAATTAAAAGTGAATGAAGGGGAAAATTTGGGATTAGTCAGACTAGAAAGTCTAAGTACTTTGTGTAGACAAAATCACATTGTCTTCACAACTATTGAACCTTGGTTACTTTGAACATAACTCTAGGGTCAAAACTGATATTAAGTGCATCTGCCCCATCCAGAAAAAAAGATACACATTACTCTGGGTAGCACTTAACACTTTATCCAGTACATTCAGAATAATTGCCTGATCAGTAACATAACTTTTTGAAAAAGTTGCCAGAACTGCTAAAGCTGGAATATGATTAAATCTGGGTGCCCATATGTTGTCACCTTCACCTCCAGGGAAACTGCTGAACAAATGGCTAAAAACTGTGAGAAGAAAGGTTTGGATCTTCATGAAAGGAGTAATGAAACTGTTGAGGGACTAGCTATCCACTCACCAGTTCTATAAATCTCTCACTTGAAAAGGCTATCAAATATAAACAGTTGGGGTTTTGAAAACCAAGATAACTATGAGTTCTGTAGGTTTCCTTAAAAAAAAAAAAATTATCAGACCCAGGAATAAAGCCAAAAATCTTTAGCTCAAAGATCTGTTTTGCTATTAAGTGTTTCCATTAACATTGGCACAAAATAGAAATAATGCTTTCAGGTTGGCCCATCACCTAGAGTTTTTCCCAAACTTCAATAGTGTTTGTTCTAAAGCTTACTCATCCAAGGGTTACCTCCATTTTAATATATTTTTTTACACTCAAATTTCACAATTAGCTTTGAGGAGAGGATTAAAGGATCTCAAATTGCTTTTCTAACACTAATTTACAGGAGCCCACAACAATTCAGCAACTTCTGCCACCTATTATTATTGTATCTAATACCTGGTAGAATGAAAAGTCTACTGGTTGCAAATGGTAGGACTTCACAAATTGAAAGCAGATGTGGTTAAGCTAAGACTCAATTTGAAAGCTTCTTTACAAATGACAGAAAAGGGGAAGTGAAGGCTGCCTGAGTTTTTAATCTTCATAAAAAGTCTTCCATACTATTGGAGGTTTAACTCATCTAAAATGGATGACTTCTAGATGGCACCAGAGATGTGGGACATATTTAAAATATTGTTGCTGAAGTTTGTTTGTTGTTTAGTTGTATCTAACTCTTCCTGACCCCATTCAGACTTTTCTTAGCAAAGATACTGAAATGGTTTGCTATTTTTAGGGTATGAATAAGAATGATTTATCCCAATGCATTTCAGCAAATTATGTTTAAACAGATATTAGTTCCAAAGCATCCAATTTTCATTAGAATTGAACAGATAGAAAATACATCCATTCAAAGGGCTAGCCATCCCCAAAGCTATGAAGTTAATAGTCATAGAATTTAGGAGTTAAAAAAAGGACTTTTATGGTTGTCCATTTCAATGTTTTCAGAACCCACTTGAGTTGGTCACAAACCTTTAAGACAAAGGTGTTAAACTCAAATAGAAATAGATTCCTGCTGGCTTATTGAGACTTAGAAAACCACGAATTAACATTATGTTATATTTTTAATTATTGTGTTAAGCATTTCCCAACAACATTTTTATCTGGTTCCTGGAGCCTTTCTTGGGAGTTTTCCTGGCAGTGAGCTTGACATTTCTGTTTTAAAACAGAATTCATAATTTGGGGTATGGGCACTTTAAAAGCAATGATAAGTATATTTTAGTATTACTTTCCTTTGCAATCATATGAATTCTATTTTATTCATTTAAAAACAAAATTCTGAAAGGAGATCCATAGCAGATTGCCATAAGGGTCCAAGATACACATAAAAAAAAAAAAGTTTAAGAAAAAAACATGAAGATGATATATATATATATATATATATATATATATATAGATAGATTGATAGATATAGGTATTATATATAAATATACAGAACACATATGTATTTGTATGTGTATAGATGTATATGTATGTGTAAGTATATAACCAAGCTCATTTACCCTTTGTTTAGAGGAGTACATAATTGGGTTAACATTTCCTTGTCAAGAGGAATAAATATTTAGGTAATAGTAGTTAAAGCAGATATATTTTCAATTCTTTAGTGATCTTGTCTCATACTCTAAGGCCATGGTGCTACTACATTTGGAGTCCAATATCTAGAATGCTACTTAAGAATGGAAAGATATCAAGAAAGTTGCCAGGAAGACAGATGGACCTCACAAAATACACACAGTGGAAATCTGTGTTAGAGATGACACAATTTTAAAGGAAATCAAGGAGCAACTTTGAAGATTCCCATTTAGGGAAGAAAGATTAAACAACAATGGAATATTTATGCCCAATAATAGCTATTCATTGGTAGATTGAAAGAAAGCTCAACAACAAAAATCAGTTAAATACTCTCCCATATACATATTTTCTAATGTCTACCAAAAAAAAAAAAATGAGAATGATCTATATGTACACTGAGAGTTTCCTTGATGGAAAATAATGATTCAATATAGCAACTCACATATTTTCAAACTAGTTAGTGTTTATAGCATAAAAAACTCTACTGTGTTTATTGTTTGTAGTTCACCCCCAGAATAAAACACAGACTTTAAGGTTCCTTTAACAAGGTTTCTCCTATGAATATCCTAACATTCCAGGTGGACAGATTCCTTCTGGACCATTTATAGAAGAACATGAACAAGAATACTCCAAGATAAGAAGGATCTTAAAGGAGCTTCCCATTCCAACAAGATCATGAATTCAGTGAAACAGTGAATCCAAGTAAAACAGATTAAAGATATAAATTCAAAATAAATTTGAAAAATCTGTTTGAGCTCACTGATTATTAATCTTTTGCTGGAGTTTCATCCATAAAGGGATTATATCCCAGTTAAGTTAAAGAAATTTCCTAGGTAATACAGCAAAACTTGGATTAGAATCCAGGTGCCTGACTCACTGATTAGCAGGTCAAATTCATCTTTCAGTCAACACCATCTCTTACATTTCTGTATCAGGTTTACTGACTTATACTTTGATGTCACTGATCCTCAGGTATTCAATTCTACCATTATTACTCTTCATGAGGCACTGCCTAATTAATCCCTACAAGGGGTAAGCTGATAAACCTTTAAGTTAGTACTCCACTCAAAGTATTATTCCCCTTTAGCAAGAGATTCTGGAAATCTAGGAATTAATTGATTAATGAAAAATGACTTACCAGGCTTTGATATTACTAAAAGAGAATTGGAGTTAAATATGGGCTCTGACATATACTTGCTGTGTGACCTTGAACACTCCTCTATGTTATGCTCCAGTCTGTGACCTTTTAAAGGACCATTCCTAGAAATACATAGGTCATTACTAACCATTGTTTATTTCATTTTATTTTATTTTTAGCAGTCTAGTGGCTCGTAAAGATTCCTTCTAATCAGTGTATTCATAAATGCATAATATTACAAAGTAAAATAAATTTTATTGAAATTCAATTATTATTATTATTATTATTATTTTAAGCATAGACCCCTGTTAAAAGCTCCTAGTAGAAAGGATCTTAGAGTCATGGATTTAAAATTGGAAAACATTTCAGAAGTTATATAGCTCAACCTTGTATTTTTATGGATAAAGAAACTACTTAAGGCTCTATGGACCTCATGGGTTATACAAGTGGGATTTTAACTCATGTTCTCTCACTCCAAATCAAGTGTTCTCTGTCCTCTGGAACACATCATTTTTCATGTGACCTAAAATATTTTCTCTCTTCATTCTACCCTCACCCCTAATTTAGAACAGTGCTATTTCAGGTTCTTTGACAGGTGGTGGAGAAGTTAGCTTTGAATTAGACTCTGCCCAACATTTCTCAAACAGTAACCAGTGAGGGAGGCAACCAAGTACTCTGCCTACTCATAAGCCTGGTGCCATTCACCAGAGACAAGAACGTTCTGACAACAATAATATTATAGCTTTACACAGAATATATATGTTCTTGAAAATAAGTCAGTCTATAGAAAAGAATATTGTTTTACTGCATCCTCAACATTGATCCATCTGAGCTAATCATAAACATCTAAAGGCACATCAGAATACTTAACTTTTGTTCACTGGTCAGAACTTCTGCAAAATACAGAGGGAGAAGGAAAAGAATGAACAAGAGTATAGGAAAGGGGCAATCCTTATTAATTTTAATATTTTTGCTATCACTAAGTGTTTAAGTTGTAAGGAGAATCAACAAATAAATGTTCATTAGCCCTTTCTTAAGTTAATGTAACTCCGGATATCTGATAATTTCTTTTGGGTACATTCTGTGACTTGGAAGGGAAAATTTGAAGAGAAGCCAGAAACTGGAAATCTATTTACTCTTGATCCCTGAACTTTGTTACTGAAAGATGCTGGATGGTTTGTTCTAATAACTATTCCCCACCCACCCCCACTCTATCCCCACCCCATGGAAACACCTCATGGAATTAGCAATCAAGAAAGCACAGAATAAAATTACGTGAAGATATCTATTTATCTAACAACCATTACATTCATGGATTTACTGTATTTAGCACATCTTAATTCCATTACAAAAGTTTGAATTCTTACAAAACTCTGCCTGCTGAGTCATTAACTCAACAAATAGCCTGAGGGAATAAATTAGATGCAATTGAATAAACTGGGAAGAGGATAATGACTGGAGAGAAAAGATGAGAGAAGGGAAACTGAATGAATGGAGAAATTTTGGTCCTGAGGGAAAGAGAAAAGAAATTTGTTCCACCCCCTAAAAAAAGTAACTTGAAGATATTTCATAGGAGCTCTGTTCCAGAGGACAGAAAAGAGAAAGGCTACCCTTATTGATCCAAAGGTACCAGACTAAGTGGTAACAAATTGACACACATACTCTATCTAAATGATGAGGTCCTGAATGGTGGGTGTGTTAGGCAGAGAGAAACAGTGATAAAATTGATCCCTGGGGCAGGCAGGGAGAAGGCACTGATAGAGATCAGTTTAGCTCCATGGTCCCACCCTTTTGGGAGGCCATCCAGCCAAAAATCCAAGTTATGTCAAACTCCTGAGATCAACCCCTCTGTAGAGATCTTGGACAGCCTCACCTTGCCATGTCCCATCAGAAATCCCAGTTTTCCCTATAAAATCTTCTTATAGCCCACTACTTTTCTTCAGGTCAGTTTATCGTGGCATTCAAGCTCAGTGTCTTTCCCCTTAACCCTATCCTAATAGTTTACACTTGTTCTCCTTTAATTAATTCTTTTAATCCTTTTTGGATTTAGCCTACTAGCTAAGGGCATACCCCAACCTCATGGGGTATTCCTTTCTCCTGGTAAATGGCAAGTTCCACTAGTGAACTTGCCTTTTCCATCATTAATTAATAAAACCCCTTTCTATGCTCTCCCAACTCTATTTCATACTGACCAAAACTAGTGCTTATTGTATCCCTTCATTTTGCCCGTGACTTCTATTCCTAAATAAGCCAACGTTTTGCCAAGGAGAATGGCCATTGTGAATTCTTCACGTGACCAAACACCAACATTTGGTGCTTACCATCACATGTAGTATCTACAAAAGCTACATCATAAATACTGCAAAAGTGTATATATATATTTTTTTAAAAAGTGTGAGAGCCACTTTTTACTCATACCATGGAGAGTTCCTTGTCATCATAGGACTACTTGCTGGTTTCCACTTATCTTATTAGGGAAACAAAGGTTTTCATTAAGAAAACTCCACCAAACTTGCTGTACCAGATCTAAAACTATATTACAAAGCAGCGGTCATCAAAACCATTTGGTACTGGCTAAGAAATAGAGTAGTCTATCAGTGGAATAGGATAGAATCACAAGACAAACTAGGCAATAACTATAGCAATTTAGTCTTTGATAAACCCAAAGACCCCAGCTTTTGGGATAAGTATTCACTATTTGACAAAAACTGCTGGGAAAACTGGAAACTAGTGTGGAAGAAATTAGGGCTTGACCCACATCTAACACCACATACCAAGATAAGATCTAAATGGGTTCATGATCTGGATATAAAGAGTGATACCATAAGTAAATTAGAGGAATGTAATATAGTTTACCTCTCAGACCTATGGAGATGGAATAAATTTATGTCCAAAGAAGAACTGGAACTCTTAATTGAAAACCAGATAGATAACTTTGACTATATTAAGTTAAAAAGTTTTTGTACAAACAAAATCAATGCAGACAAGATTAGGAGGGAAGCAATAAATTGGGAAATCATCTTTACATTTAAGGGTTCTGATAAAGGTCTCATCTCTAAAATATATAGAGAATTGTCTCATTTATAAAAATTCAAGCCATTCTCCAGTCAATAAATGGTCAAAGGATATGAATGGAAAATTTTCAGAGGATGAAATTAAAAATATTTATAGTCATATGAAAAGGTGCTCCAAATCACTAGTGATCAGAGAAATGCAAATCAAGACAACCCTGAGGTATCACTTCACACCTGTCAGATTGGCTAAAATGACAGGAAAAGTTAATGATGAATGTTGGAGGGAATGTGGGAAGGCTGGGACGCTGATGCATTGTTAGTGGAGCTGTGAATGCATACAGCCATTCTGGAGAACAATTTGGAGCTATGCTCAAAAAGTTATCAAACTGTGCATACCCTTTGACCCAGCAGCATTTCTATTGGGCTTATATCCCAAAGAAATCATAAAGGAAGGAAAGGGCCCCACATGTGCAAGAATGTTTGTGGCAGCCCTTTTTGTAGTGGCTAGAAACTGGAAATTGAATAGATGCCCTTCAATTGGAGAATGGCTGAATAAATTATGGTATATGAATATTATGGAATATTATTGTTCTGTAAGAAATGACCAGGAAGATGATTTCAGAGAGGCTTGGAGAGACTTACATGAACTGATGCTGAGTGAAATGAGCAGAACCAGGAGATCATTATACACGGCAACAACAGTACTATATGACGATCAATTCTGATGGACATGGCTCTCTTCAACAATGAAATGTTTCAAACCACCTCCAATTATTCACTGAAGAAAGCCATATACACCCAGAGAGAGGGATGTGAAATGTGGACCACAACATAACATTCTCATACTCCTTGATTGATGTTTGCTTACATTGTGTTTCCTTTATCTGATATATTTTTTGTGTAGATAAGATTTTTCTTGAACAACAATGATAAGTTTGGAAATATGTATACATATATTCGATTTGCCAATATTTTAACATAATTACCATGTAGTGGATATCCTGCCATCTAGGGGAGGGGTGGGGAGTTGGAGGGAAAAATTTGTAACAGAAAGCTATGTAAGGGTTATTGTTGAAGAATTACCCACACATATGTTATGCAAATAAAATAAAAAAAAAGAAAAGAAAACTCCACCAAACCAACATTCTATTGAGAGAATTTAGTCCCTCTAAGAGCACATATAGAAATCCATATTTATGATTTTACCAAAAAGAATTAAATTCCCTTAGTAGGGAAAATATAAGATAAGCAAGATAGGGAAGCCAAACAAGCTCATGACATTCTGCTGAGTCTTCTTCACACTACAGAGATTCACAGTTTTATGTCACGACTCTTAAATTAATCCTTAAAATTTTTCAAATATTGTGTATTTTCTATCTTACTCAATTTGTGAGTTGGACAAGGGCAGAGAAAATGATTTATCCAAACTGTGCATCTCCCACAATGTGTACCCAAATACTTTACTCTGTGGATGTTTGACTACCACCTGCTCTATTGAATTGAATGATAAATTATCTCATTAAGGCAAATTATTTTACAGGGTGTCCCAGAAGTCTTAGGGCAGTTTTAAACTATCAATATTTATAACTGAACTATGATTTGCATATGTATATGTAGAGGGAGTTTCCTTATTTGGCCACAATTCATATAAATGAAATCACAGTTCTATTCCCTATTTCTATTATTTTTTAAAGTTTTCATATTTAAAAACTTTTTTTTTTATTTAAAAAAAATTTTAAAAAATTCTTGGCAGGGGCAGCTAGATGGCATAGTAGACAGAGTACCCGACCTGACATCAGGAAGACCTGAGTTCAAATATGACTTCAGACTCTTAATAGTTCCTAGCTGTGTGACCCTAGGCAAATCATTTAACCCCAATTGTCTCAGAAATATATATATATATATATATATATATATATATATACATATATCCCTGACAAACCCAACAAATTCCACTAAATTTAAGAATGGAACAATTTTATTATTCACTTGTTTTTGTTATTTTTTTTTCAATTCTGAAACTCATTATTCTAAAATTTTTCATTGAGTAGAAGTGTTAAAATAGGAAGAAGGACATATTTTTGAGAACCTATCATTAAACACTGTGCCCATGTTATAAAGTCATTATTAAAATGATAAAATCAGACCATTCATGTGTCAGGTTGTGGGGTTTTTTTTGGGGGGGAGGCTGGAAGAATATTGACATCAAAATTACAGAAAATATTGCAGGTTTGAAGCCTTTTTTAGAAATGTTGACCTATATATTTGACCATAATAGACTCTAAGGAATACTGATTATTCCTGAAATTCTATAGCTTAGCATTTGTCAAGGCTTACTTAATGTTACAAAGCCTGACAGGACACAGTGGCGTTTCATATCCCAATGTCATTCAACTTGAGTTTCCCTTTGGCGGGTGCCCTCCTACAGAATGTTCCAGGGAGCAGTTGTCAGTTACTTGCCACAAGATCGTGAACAGAGTCAGACAAATTAAAGTGACTCTTCAAGTGGTAATACACATATCAACTTGAGCGCAGTGAAAACTACTTAGAATTAACCATGCTTTCAAAATGTCCTTCAATCCATGGGAATTTCACTCTCCCATATTCTAAAAGTCATAATTGAGTCAAGATTTCTTTAGAAACTGACTTCACCTGCCAGTTAGGATTGTAGCACTGGGGACAAACGTTCAGGGGTACAGTCCAATTACCAATATGCCTTGTTATGGTAAGAGTTCAGTTCATAAACTGACCACAAGATGTTTTGAAGCTTCCTTCTGCTCAGCTGAAATCTCCTCATCTGGTGGAGGGGGAAAGTGGGGCAGCTAGAATACATTTTTCTTCCCTCATATAATCTTAGATCAGTACCTGAAAGATTATTTACTCACTTTACTTCATTAAGTCTCAGCTTTATCATCCTTCTAATTAGGAGACTGGACTAGATCATCTCTTAATCACATCTAGATTTAGATCTCATAATCCCTGACCAAGAGATGAATGTTGTACAATATCCTCCAATGGAATGTTTCTTGAAAGTTGGGATTATTCCTTTTTTGTCTTTGTACCAGAGTATGGAGCCAATAGTAAACACTTATTTGCCTCTTGTTGATTGATTATAATAACAAGGTTCACAGAGTCTAGGAAGATTCTCAGTAATCAAGTGTTCACTCCTCCACTGTGGTAAATTCATTCCATTTTTGGACAACTCTAATAGTCAATAATTTCTTTACGTTGAGCTGAAGTCTCACTCCTTGCGATGTCTACCCATTATTTCCTTGCTTTTCAATAGTTTTTATTATTCTTCCATGGAACAGTCAGACAGTCATTCAATGAAGGTTAGCTCTTTGAGGAAAGGCACTAGATGCCTGACATATATTTATATCATCAATTTTATATTTGAACTTGACTTTTTCTTGACTTTAAAATCAGCTATCTTTAAGATAACCTAAAAGATCCCTTCCAGCTCAAATCTTATCCTATACTATACCTACATACTATCTTATCCTATGACAGCCATCATGGTTTTCTCATATCTATCAAAGACAGGCTGTAATATATAAATAAATATGTCAAAGATAGATAGTTTTTCTCTTCAAGGAGCTTATAATGCAAAAGGAAAGCTAAAAAGAGGCATTGGGAAGAAAAGGTATAAGGCATGGGAAGTGATGGAGAAATCCAAAGAGATCAAAAGACTATTTTGGGTCCTTTCCTTAAGTAAAGGTATTGGATTTCATGGCTCTGTCCTCTAGCCAGAGGGTCCAGTCATCCAAAGGATATCTTTATTTACACCTCTACTTAATATATACTCTATTAGGTGTACAACAGATTTTATATCTATGTTTATATAGTCATATCTATAAATACATGTACATACATAGGTATATATGTATGTATGTATGTGTTTGTATGTATAAATACATACTTATATCATACCGTATCATATTATCTTATGTTGTATTACATTAAATTATATTATGTTTTATTGTTATGTTATATTGTAATCTCCAGTGAAAATAGCAGTAGACAGAGTGCAAGGCTTTGAATTAAGAAGATTCATCTTCCTGATTTCAGATCTGACCTCAGGCACTTACTGTGTTGTGTGACCTTGGGCAAGTTACTTAACCCTGTTTGCCTCAGTTTCCTCATCTGTCTTATGAGCTGGAGAAGGAAATGGTAAATTACTCCAGTATCTTTGCCAATAAAACCCCAAATGGGAGACTGAAGAATAAGGCACAACTGAAGTAACTGAACTACAAGGGAAAAGAAGTATGGGGGGAGTGCATGAATGTAAAAACACTACTGATTGCTTTAGCAATAAAGGCTCTATGTAAATGATTTGCAATAAACCATTTATCATAAATGCCTTTTCTACTAAATCCTTTTTAACTTTTAATCCCACATTCAATATTAGAGAAACTGAGACATGAACAGTCCCTGATGGGGACCTCCTGAGATCAATCAATTAGAAGTAAAATTCAAATTTTCTGTTCCAATTTTCTGCTTGGGGCCATATATTGCATAATTCATGTGTTTCAGCCATCAGACTTAAATTCTCAAGGTATACTTCTCATTAACTGGGCATCTAGTTTGATTCTGAATTCTACCTTTTTGTCATTCTTCTCAAAAGTTCAATGATAAGGAAGACATAGATGGATGAGTTTTGAGAATGATGGGGAAAGAGGGATAGAACAGATCATTAATCAGATAGGGCCCTGTTAATTGCTGACATTTGCAATCCCATTCTTGAGAGATTTGGGGGTAAATTGTTCATATCACAGTGGTCAGTCTAATCTACGAAGGAAAGAGATATATAGTATTTATTCTTTCATTTAGAAGTGGATTCAGAGGAAAATTGTTTGTTGTTTGTCTTTCCTTCTTGAAGATGATTTCAGGAAGGTGATGTCCTAACTTGCAAGTAAATTGGATTTGAATGAAGGATGGCTGTGCAAAGTCACCAGCATCATTTTCTCCTCCAGAACCATCTGAATCAGTGGCCAGATACAGATCAGGATGACTGGAGATGACTCTTTTAGATGAAATAAACATTTTATGGCAGAAAAACCTCCCACTATGGTTAGGGGTAAGTAGAGAATACTGTCATGTTCCTATATTGGAATACCTGAGTGGAGGATAAGATTTGCCTTGACATTTTATACACAACTATCCTTGATGATAACCTCAAAGAGATCCAAGCCTAGTAGAGTGGAATTAGGATTGGCTCTGATGTCAAAGGTCCTGGGTTTAAATCTCATTTCTATGTCACTTTGTACAAGTTGTAAAGTCCTTCCATATAAAATGAGGAGGTTTGACTTGACTTCTGCAGTCCCTTTGAGCTCCACATCTATAATTTTATAATCCTGATAGTTGTATAGTCCAATCTTTCCCCAGGCTTTACTGGAGAGCAAGACGTAGCAAACATGTTAGAGGCGCTTTCATTTCCCCTTCTCTTCAACACTGTTTGAATTCTCACCATCTTAAATTGAAGGTCTAACAGTGGCCTCCATCATCTAGACAACTGAAGGATTGATCAATTTTCAAGTTGTAAGCACACTACAGTCATAATTTGTGAGTACTCAGGATTAGAATGTCTTTTCCTCCCTGCCTTTTCTCTGCCTTCTTTGAAATTGATAATCATCTTATTGTCCACTCACACAAAAACAAACAAAATAATATTTTACTCTTTACTCCTTCAAAACAAACAAAAGAACCTCAGAGTTGGAAAAGACTCAAGAAGTAATCTAGTCCAATGCCTTCATCAACAGGAATCCCATTTTATGCAATTCTGCCGAGTTCATTTTGAGTCTTGGTTCGAAGATCTCCAACAAAGAGAAACCAAATATCTCCTGAGATAACTTATTCCATCTGGGGATAGTTTTAATAATTATAAGGGTAGAATTTTTGCTTGTTTTGTTTTGTTTTACTACAGAGGGAATTTACCTTAATTTACCTACCACCCATTGTGATTCATTCTGTCTTTTGTCAATAAGCACATGGCCATGCTTGTTTGACATTATGCCTGTCTCTCTTTTGTGGCCAAGTATTATAAATCTCTCTTCCATTTGACAACACTTCAATTTCTCAAAGTCATCCTGCTTGCTAAAGGTCATCATCATCATCTTCCTCCTCCTCCTCCTCTTCCTCCTCCTCCTCTTTCTCCTGTTTTTCTTCTTCCTTCTTTTTTTCCTTCCTTCCTTCTTCCTTCCTTCTTTTTTTCTCTCTTTCTTTTCTCCTACTTCTTTTACTTCTTTTTTCTCCTCCTCCTTCTCCTCCTTCTTCTCCTTGTTCTTGCTCTTCTTTCTTTTCTTCTTTCTCCTATTTCTCCTTCTTCTGTTTCTCCTTCTTCTTCCTCCTCCTCCTCATCTAAAGAAGCCCCTAAAAATCCCTCAAGTGTCACGTCTCTGGTCTCCTCACCATTTTGATGATACTCCTTGAAATTCATTTCAGATGATCAATAACTTCCTAAAATAAAATGTCCATAACTACAATTAGGACCAAGCTATGACCAGAGCAGGACATCATGTCTATTTCTCTCCCTATCAATATAATTTCTCTAATTCTGTCAAGCATGCAGATGTGAATATTTTTATATGTACACATAAGCATATAAAAATATAGAGTATTCCAAACATTAAATTTAAGCCTTAATAAGCTTAAAATGCACTATGACTTTTGGAACATGATTAAACATACATATGTGCCTCTGTATCCATAAAGATATGCTATTTATAAATCCAGAGGTGTGCTGGTAAATGTTGAACAACTAACTCTGGGGAAAAATGTGCATAAGAAATATTTTTAAGTTTAATCTGCATTATTAGCATTTTCCCTATCATTATCTTAAGTCTAGACAATCATAAAAAATTAATCAAACCCTGATTTGTAGTGATTGCCAATTTCTGATATAAATGTTAGCAGTGACAATTTAATGATTGGTTCTAAGCAATTTGAATTAGATCTGCATGTTACTTTCTATATTTATCTACAACTATATATCCATACCTGTACTATACATGTTCTATCTCCTGATAGAATATAAGCTCCTTGAGGCAAGGATCTGTTTCATTTTTGGCCTTGTATAAACCTATATAGAACCCAGCACCTAATATATAGAACCTGATGCTTAGATGCTCAATAAATACTTGCTTGTTACTCTGCCTATTTTTCATTAGCATTTTGGGCAACCACATCATACTCCTATAAAGCTTATAGTTACTTTCACCAGATCATTTTGCTTCCCCCTTTCCCCTCTAAATCTTGTATTTATTAAGTTGCTTTTTAGGATCAAAGAGGGGCTGACTCCATTAAAATACAGTCTAACTACCTTTGCCTTAAGATGTACAGAAGCCAAGAGCTTCTTTTTTTTTAATTTTTTAAATTTTTTTTTAGTGATCATTGATTTGTAGCCACTGCTAATGAGTTTTGAGTTTATATCTGGGATGAGGACAGGATTGAGGGCAGGAACATAGAAGCATAGAAATAACACTGGCATTAGAGTCAGAGAATTTGCTTCTAACACTAATTTCTTTACTGATCCAGAACAAGTCACTGAATCTATTCACTTTCTTCATTTTTCAAATGACAATATGGTATTAGATAGCCTCTGAGATCTCTTTTAATTCTAGTTCTAGATATATCATGTTATGATTGAAGAGATGAGGGTTTGTGGTGGTACTGCAACCAAGAGGAGAGGATGTACATGGGTACCATTAAAAGGAAGCGGGAGGTGTGAAGTAGCTCACTTCTTATTATACAGAGTCAGCCTGGCCAGATATCTGCAGTGTGAAGAATTTCAGCCTAAAACTCCATTTTTGCAAAGGTAATATTTCTTTAAGCTTTAAAAGTACACCTGCAGCCCCACTTCTATTCCTAAACTCAGAGCTAAATATCTTTTAACTGCAACTTTGGAAGTTTCTACTTAAAAATGCCTGATGTTCATTTGCTGATTCTAAAGAGCCCTTTGGTAGAGATCAGAGTAGAAAGGAAAGGTCATTGCATTACTCTGTAATTATTGAATTGGGAGTTTCTGCAAATACTCATTTGTCCTTTAAAACACAGCACGTTGTATTTCAAGCTTATGGGGCAGGAAAATGGTTTTCTCCCATTCAGGGTTCAAAGCCAAGTCTTGTCTTTGCACTCAAGTTAAACAATGGCATTTGCATCCCCAGCTGGGAACAATTTCAGTTTTATGGATCCAGTGGGCATAGTGAAATTTTATTACACTACAACACAAGAAGAAAAAAGCTAGGAAATCAAAAAAATCAATATGGTGTTTAAGGTCTTTGTTACCTTTAGAACCTCTGGTGGTCCTTGACATAGCAACTAATCCATCAACCTTTTAACCTAGGCTGAATTCCTTTGGGCTTACTGAACCCTGAGTGCTAGGATGCTGTGAGAGGAATTGGAAAGTGGAAATCACTCACAGTTCCTGAATTTGAATTCCAAATCTGCCAGACACTACCTCTATGACTTTGGCTAAACCATTTAACCTATTTTGGTCTCAATTTCTTCACCTGAAAAATAAGGAAGCTGAGCTAGATACTCTTTAACTCTAAATCAGCAATTCTATGAATTATTCAGAAACTACTAATTATTGAGATACCCAGTTCCTTCCTATGCCTCATTGATATTGGGACATTTCAGTCAGGTCTGACTCTTCCTGACTAGAAGTGGGATTTTCTTGGAAAAAGTACTGGAGTGGTTTGCCATTTCCTTCTCTGACTCATTTTACAGATGAGGAACCTGAGGCAATAGAGTTAAGTGGTTTGCCTAGGATCAAACAGATCTAAGGATGATTTTGAACTATAGAAGATGAGTATTACTAATTCCAAGTTCAGTGCTCTAGTCACTATACCATGTAGCTGTTTTTTTGTTTTTTTTTCAGTACTTTGTTTTTCTATAAAAAAAAAGCTCTATCTCTTGACTGTACTTTCCTGGAAAGCTCCTCAATTCTCATTTCTACCTCCTGGCTTCTATGACTTCCTTTAGGTTTCAACTAAGTTCCCTCTGTTTGCCACAAGCTCTTCTTTGTCTTTAATCTTAGTGTCTTCTGAGATTTTCTCCAATTTGTCCTCTGTTTTGTGACTATATAGTCCTTTGCATGTTGCCCCATTCCACTAGTCTATAAACTCCTTGAGAGCAGGTTCTGTTTGTTTGTTTTCCATTTTTGATAATCAAATAGTAGGTACTTAATAAATGTTTTTGGACTAATTGTTAAAATCAATAGCAAACTAAGGATATTGTTTTCTCAAAGTTTCATAGTTCCTACCTGATCAGTCCCAGATCTTTGTACCTTACCGGGTGTAGAGGTGCTGGGATGGCTATCAAAATACCTGCTTTCAAGTCCTACTTTGGCCATTAACTTTATAAGTGACATTAAATAATCACTTGCTCTCTGTGGTCTAGGTCCCTGTAAAGTGAAAATTGTACTGAAGGCTAGCAAAAATTTGGAAAAATCTCTTCTGGAGTAATACCTTAGCTGAAAAATGAAGAGATTAGAGATGCAGCATCTTCCCCATTCTGAACCCATGATCCTCATAAGCAAAATACAGGAACAAAGATATCAGGAAAAATCCTTGTTGCTCTGAGTGTCTTTGTTACAGTGAGTTCATGATGAAGTGACTGAAGAAATTACATGCATTTGCAAACTCATATTTAATTCTCTGCATCTGTAAATAACTATCATAGGTAACCTATTCCAAAAACTCAATCCTTAAACTCTGATTTTTTTTTTTTTTTTTGAATTGCCTGAGCTGTTCTAGGGGTAATTTCACATTCTACTCAGGGCAGTTACCAGGCAATTGTCTCTAGCAATTTCTTCCAGAGAGAAACTTGTTCTTTAGTCCTGGTCTTTGAAATATACTTCCCCAACAATCACTGAGGTGGTTTTAACGGAGCAATCACTTTTTTAAAAAAATGGCAAATATAAAGGATACAAGACAACTCTATCATTCTCTTCATTGCGGTACTGTCCCACACACTTCTTCAACATGGCCACTGGGGAGGTTTAATCCAGTCTCAGACTATTATAAACATGAATTAGAACTATGCAGTCACTTTGAATATTCAACGTAAAAATTAAATGAGAAACAGGCTAGAGAAAGGAGCTCACCTACTTATTAAGTACTGTACTTTACAGCTTCCCATATAACACACTGAGTACCATTCAGCAGCCGAGAAACAAATTGATATGGACTCAATCCCAACCAAGTTCCTAGAGGAAAATGCAAGACGATGGATAAAAAAAATATATGACCTAGTAGAAAGAGCCTTATTTTTGATTGTCTTCCTAGATGAGATGGCTAAAGGACAAAAGCAGGCTAATGTCCAAAGTGTGGAGGAATCAGTAAAAGTATCAAGAAAGATAATATTTATATTCATAAGTTAATTGTTAAGCTAGCCTTTAGGAAACAGAATAATACAATAGAAAAAAGCACAGCATGTGCATTTATGAGAGCTGGATTCAAATCTGGTGATCTTATGAAAGTCATGTTTGTATAGGTCTGTTTCCTCTTCTGTACAATGTGAGATTAGATTAGATAAATTTTGAAGTTGCTTTCAATTGTAGATCTATGATCCTTTGAGGTTTTTTTTGGCACTTTACAGAAAAGTAAGATCTTAAGTTGAAGATCTTAACTCTGAAGACCTAGGAAAACTGTGGTTTTGTCTTGGTGAAGATATATGCTCCTCTAGGGTATACATTTCCTCATTTCACAAAAGAGGAACTTGGACCTGACATTCTCTATGATATATTCTAGTTCTAAGATTCCAGGATCTTATTACTCTCTTGTCCTTAAGATCAATAAGAATTTATTTTCAGGTTCTTTTCTGAGGTGATGGGTGGATTTTTTCAATGTCTATGATGCCCTCTAGTTGCAGGGTATCAGGGCAACTTTCCTTTATAAATTCTTATAAGATGCTATCCAAGTCCTCCTTTTGATTATAATTTTCAGGTAGTCCAAGGATGCTAACATTGTTTCTGTTGGATCTATTTTCCAATCTGGTTGTTTTTTTTGTTTTTTTTGTTTTTTCCCTATAAGGTATTTTACATTGTCTTCTAATTTTCATTCTTTTGAATTTGCTTGATTGATTCTTAGTTATTCAGAATCATTAACTTCTACTTGCTCAAGTCTACCTTTTAAGAAGTTGTTTTTCTCAATTAGTTTTTATATTTTCTTTTCTATGTGGCCAACTGTACTTTTTAAGTTGTTTTCTTCAGTGGATTTTTGTAACTTCTTTTCCATTTCTCTTTCTCTTGTATCACTTCCCATTTTTCTTTGGGGTTTTGCCCATTGGTATTTTGACATTGATGTCCCTTTCTGAGTTTGTGTCTTCATCCACCCTGTCATCACAATATCTTTTCTGTGGTCAGATTCTTTTTTTGTTTATTGTTTTTCTGCTCATCTTTTTGGCTTTTTTCCTTTCTTTTAAATTTGAGCTTTGCTTCCAGGTGGAAAGGTCACTATCTTTTTGTGCCAGGGGCTGCAGGCTCTGGCTATTTACATGGTGTTTTTTTTTTTTTTGTGCTGATGCTGCCCTTAGGGCTGTGAGAGACCCTAATGATGCTGGGCTGAAGAGGTGAGACAGGGGAGTAGCTGATGGTGCCCGAAGTCATAAGGGTTTGGAAGCTTATTTGATGCTGACCCAAGGTCCTAGTAATGGTGTCTGGTATATACAGAGGCCAGTAGAATGTTTCTGCATTTGCCTGGGGAAACACTGAAGTTAGTGGTGGTCTGGCCCTGGTAGCTGCCTGTTTATCTGAAGCATGTGTTAGGGGTTTGTACTGGCAACTGCCAATTTGCTTAGGCACCCATAGGGTTGGCATCTATTCAGGGCTATTCTGAAGTGCCTTTGATTCTCAGAGCTGGAGTCTGCCCATTCCTCTGCTATGCTAGTTCACACGGGAGCTCCTGGTGTTGGTTTTTACTTGCTCTTCTGTACTGGGACTCAGAATCTGCCCCTGGTTCACTGAAGTGGCACTCACTGCTGGCTTTCTGAGACACTTTCTGTCCTGGGCTGCATTCCCTTTTATCAGAGAGATGAACCCTTCCTCCCAATCTTCCAAATTTCTTGGGCTCAAAGACTGTTTCACCGCATCTTTTTCACTGGTTCTGTTGCTTGAGGACTTGCCTCGGGGCACTATTTTATAATTATTTGGAGGTGAATATGTTAGAGTAATTTAAATTTATTGCTGATTCTTCCATCCATGCCTGGAAGTCCTCAATAAGTATTTATTAAATAATATATACCAGAAACTGTGCTAGGTGCTTTCAATGACCTATGAGAAAATCTCCCATCACTTATTAAGCACCACTGATTTCTATTACCAAAATTGAGAGGCAGTGTGGTAGAGTAATTAGGACACCAGATTTGGAAGGGGAGGACCTTCATTTTAAATCCATCAGATACTGAATATCTGTGTGATCCTCAAAAAGTCAAGTAACTTCTGTGTATCTCAGTTTCTTCATATGAAAAATAGGAATGGAGTAGACTTGATAATTTCTTTCCATCTCTAAAACTATGATAATATAATTTTATGACAATAAGTATTCATTTTTTATTACCAATTTTTTCCCCCAGCCTTTCATTTTACATCTTATATAATTGGTATTATCTACAGGGAACATGTATAATCATAGAATCTTAGCATATTCCTATTGGAAGACACATTGGAGATCCCCTAAAACAACCCATACCTAATCCAACAATGTACTTGTCAGTAAGGCATACAATATAACCTTTAAAGAATTTACTAAGTGCCTAGCACTGTGCTAGGCACTGGAGACACAAAGACAAAAATAAAAGATTCCTTGTAATCAAGAAGATTCTATTCTTTCAGTGACAATATGTATACACATAAACAAAATCAATTCAAGGTGTGCTGAGGCAATAATATTTTAGTTAAGATAACTATTAAATATTAAAATTAAACATGAAATAATAATAATTTAAATCATACACAAAGAATAAATAGCAATATATTAAAAATAATATATCACCTGCCTCAAGTTTTTGTGAAGATCAATGGACATTTAGGAGAGCATTAAGCACTTATATATTAAAAATAATATATCACCCACCTCAAGTTTTTGTGAAGATCAGTGGAGAAATGGGAGAATATTTATTAAATACTTAAGATTTTCAAGCAACTGTGTTATAAACTAGAAATACAAGGGAAAAAATAAGGTAATCTTTGATTTCTAGAATCTTATACCTTAATGAGGGAAGATAACACAGACAAAAGAATTCTGCCTTTTCATTTCTTTTTCTTTTTTGGTGTTAATTGATGGCAATTGAGGTTAAACAACTTCCTTAGAGTCACACTGATAGTAAATGCTAAGAGTCTGAGGCTGGATTTGAATTCGGGTCCTGCTGATTTCAAGTCTGGTATGCTATTGACTGTGCTATCCAGCTGCCCCCACTTTTTCATGAAAGTAAGCTATAATTTGAATGCTAATTAATCATAATCAAGAAATGGCCTTTTCTGGTTCTTGTCAAAATACCAAGCTAAAGATTTAGTTAAATTATATGTGTATTTTAAGATTGCCTCTGAAACACAGGTTCTCAACTATCTGTAGATACATATGCACACATATATTGCTATGTTTACATGTCTATATATATATATATATGTGTGTGTGTGTGTATATGTATATATTTATTCACATATATTAATATAGATAAAAATAAGTTTGCAGAAGCCAGGTTAAGAACCTCAATATCAATTTCTGTTCCGTATGTCAAATCTCATTTCTTTTTGGGCTTTTGTTATGAAATCAGTGTGGCCTATTTTACATAGCCCAAGATTTCATAAAATCTCATTTAAAAATTCAATGACATTGTATAAATTAAATTGAAAAGAATTTTTTTTTTAAATAAGTGACTATTCTATCAATAAAGCAAACCTCTGAACACAACTTAAAGATACTTCAAGGTTGCTGATGTCATTTTTGTTATTAACTTGGTGTGTTTACTTAAATGGGAAGGAAAAAAAAAATTAGTTGAAATGAAGCTGAAATATTAGTTATCTAAGCAAGCTCTGCCTCAGTTTCTTTTTTTTTAATTGAACAATTAATTTTATTATTATTATTATTGCTATTGTTTTTTTAATTTATTAATACTTTTTATTTGCAAAACATATGTATGGGTAATTCCTAAACATTAACCCTTACAAAGCTTTCTGTTACAAATTTTTCCCCCCTACTCCCCACCCTTCCCCTAGATGGCAGGATATCCACTACATGATAATTATGTTAGAATACTTAAGAAATCAAATATATGTATAGTTATTGCATCATTTTTTGTGCAGGAGAAATTGTATCTATAAAAAAAAAAATAATCCGATAAAGGAAATACAATGCAAGCAAACCTCAATAGAGAACATGAAAATGTTATGTTGTGGTCCACATTTCACAACCCTCTCTCTGTCTGCCTCAGTTTCCTTTGGGAAACGTCACTTCCTTTGATTTCTCAAACTTTGGAGCACATTGGGGAACCTATTGGCTTTGGAAATTTACCTCGCTGCTGTGAGTCATAAGAAATAGGACTCAGGGTGAAACCTCAAATATTTCCAAATGAAGCAGTAAATTTAAAAAATGGAGAAAGATGAACACATACTAGATGAGTTTGAAAATTCAGAAAAAAAAAAAACAGACAAACATTCTACAATAGTAACAAGACAAAAAAAGCACAATCCTAAATTTTAAAATCATTTCCTATATGATGATGTGTTATATCACATTGATCCAGGGACATCAATCAAGGACAATTTATGGACAGATTTGAAATTATGTCTAAGACATAGTAAATTGAAAAAAAAATTTTTTTCTTCAAAAAAGAACAACTTTCATAGGGAGTAGGGGAAGGGAAGTCAATTCTTCTAAAGCTTAGATGAAAGGAAGTATGAAGTCAGTTCCACAACAGTGAATTCAGTGATTAATAAATCCAAAATGGCACATTCCTTGGATGTCTTATGAATAGTGTCTGTTCCCTTATCAATTAGAAAAGTCTCCCCCAAATTCCTAGGGAATCAGAATCAATGAATTCTTTTCAAAAACAATGTTTGATCCCAGACTGTTTTTATCTCAGAGAACCATAATCAGATCCTGAGGTTGAAAGAAAGCATTTGATATCAGTAATCATGCTTTCCTTGAACCAAATATATGAGATTAGATTAGATTGATTAGAGTAGAAGATTAGAAAAGAAGCTTGATTTTTTCTGCCAGAGCAGTAAAAAAGCATTTATTAAACACCTACTATATGCACTATTCTAAAGCTAGAAATACAAATAAAGGCAAAGGAAGTTCACAATCTAATAAGTAAAAAGCTATGTACAAATAAGATATATACAGAATAAATAGAAAATCATTTTAGAGGTTACTGAGTTCTGAATTCCACCTTTTATGAGAAACCTTTCCTGATTATTTTTAATGCTAATGTCTTTCATCTGTTAATTATACATACATGTTTGCATATTGAATCCTCCATTCAAATTTAAGTTACTCTGGGCTGGGGTTATTTCTGCCTTCCTTTGTTTTCTTGTTGACTTGACTTGACTAGAATTTGCAAAAAGGCAAATTGAGACTTGAAATTGCAAAAGCTTCATAAGTATCAAAGCTGTCCAGAAGTGGAATGGCCCCCTCACTAAAGTAATAGGTTCCCCCCCCCCCCCTTACAGGAGACTTTGAAGATTTTGGATGCCAATTTGCTTGGGATGTTCTAGAGGGAATCTTCAATCTCAGGTTGGACTGGGTGTCCTTTCAATGTCTTTTCCAACTCTAAGCTTCTATAAGATTCAAAGGTGCTTTTGATTTAAATCTGTCTTTGACTATAGCTGCATGGGGTTGATGCTGAACTTAACTGTCCTGAAGATTTATTCTCTTTCTCTTTTTATTGCCTTCACACCCCCCACTGGGGAAACAACAACAATGAACATTGCAAAAAACTTAGAGCATAGTTTATGTCTGTCTTTTGGACTTATCAAAGAGTTTGAAGCCCATCTCTTAGGGGAATGTCTCAATTATAGCCAAATTTAGTTCAGTGGGGTTCCAATAAAACAGATTTTTTTTTTTCAGATGACAAAGAAGGAAGGGTGATTTTCAAAGACAGAGGGAAAAAAAAAATCTGTCTCATCAACATAGACTAATCTGATAAAAGTTATGAGAGCCAGTTTGAGTACAATTGATTTTTCTACTTTAAGTCTTATCACTAGTTTTTGTTCTAGATATTATTTGGTTCAATTACTGTTGAAAATTTCCTTTTATGTTCATATGTGATTGTGCATGCATGGGCATGTGTTTGTGTGTGTGTTCTCCCATTTATTGTGCTTGAATTATGAACAAGGATCTTTTAGAGTCAGAATCAAAGTGAAACAACAACATGATAAATACTGGCTCCAGATCCAGAGACCTGAATTCACATGCAAACATTGACAGTTATGTGACATTGGGAAAATCATTTAACTTTCCTAGTCCATGGTTCTGATGAGGAAATTACAACAAAATCTGTTGTAAGTCTAACTTATCTTATCATTCAATTCATCCATTTTATAGATCCCTAAAGCATCCAATATCTATGCATTATCAAACTCATCTGCCTCTCTTCAAATAATTAATATCTTGGAATGAACAAATGTAGGGAACAAAGGAAGTGATTCACATGTTGTCCCCTCCAATTGAATGCAATCTCCTTGAAGTCAGAGATTATTTCAAGTTTTCTTTTAAATCCATATTTATCCCAGCACCAAGCCCACAAATGCTTGTTGCTTGACTGATTGACATGCTTAGACATTTACTGCATTGGTGAGGCAGGTAACTGAGAGCCATTTGTACATAAGAAAACATATATGTGCTCCATGTCCTTGAGTCTAATTGGGAACATGGAACTAACATAGGTGTTTTTTTAATGGACAAAGCAAAGCGTAGTATAATCAAGTACTTATTAACATGGTCCAGACTAAGTGCTTGCTGCTTCTTGGAGAGACTCGTTCAATCAATCTTCATGGAGAAGGAGAGTTTGTGGGAACTATGCTGAACTTTAAGAGATATGCTAGTTCTTGATAGAGACAAGAAGAATATTTCAGGTTCTAAGAGCAATAATTAGAGAGACACAGGGTAGGGGAAATATTTCACATAAGAAGGTAAGCAGTAAGGAATACAACCTGGATACAAAGAAAGTTTCCCATTAGACAATAATGACACACTTAACGGCATAGTAATGTTGATTGAAGCCAGATCATGAAGGTCTTTGAAATCCAGGCAAATGACTTTAGTCCTGATTCAGTACACATGGTGGAACAATTGTTGAGTTGGAAGAGCCCTAAGAGATCATTGAGCACAATGTACTCATTTTACAGATGAAGGAAATAAGACTAACTGTTTTTCCCAGGATGCCATATTTGTAAGTGTCTGACATGGGATTTGAATCCAAGTCTTCTCAGTTCTAAGCCTAGTTCCCTATTCATATGACACTAACTTTTTTTTCCCTTTTTTCCTTTTTTTCCTTTTTGCTGAGGTGATTGGGGTTAAGTGACTTGCCCAAGGTCACACAGCTAGACCATGTTAAGTGTCTGAGGCCAGATTTGAACTCAGGACTTCCTGATTTCAGGGCTGGTGGACACTAACTCTCAATGGAGACATTGAACAAAAAGAGAAATATTTGGGGGAAATGCTTGTAGCAGTTAGAGGATAAAGTGAAATCAGGAAGTTCATTTAGAAATACTACATATATTTTTTCCCCTGTCCTAGGATGCACTTTATAATCAAAATCTCAAAAGTCAATTCTCTTACAACTCACCAATTGTCTTAATTACTAACAGGCAGCTAGGTAGCATTGTAGATAGAGCACTTGGCTTAGAATGAGGAAGACTCATCTTTCTGAATTCAAATCCAACCTCAGACATTTATAGATCCTAAACAAGTCACTTAACCCAATTTACCTCAGTTTTTTCATCTGTAAAATGAACTGGAGCAGGAAATAGAAAAGCATTCCAGTATCTTTGCCCCTGATATGGGGTTACAAAGAGTCCACAGTACAAACTGGAAGTTTTGGACAATGAATGATGATGTTTTTCAGGCTAAGGTGTTGACTTTTGGGTTATTCATTCAGGGAGGCTCTCTGAATATTTTCCTAAAATAAATCCTCAAATCAAAGACTATTTTAAAGCTATCCAAGACTTCCACCATCTCTCAAGATACCTTGCCTGCATAGCACTACCCAAACACCTGTATGTGCCGGCTAAATGTTAATGTATTCTGTCAAAAACAGATTACCTTCCATGGCTAAATTACTCAATGCCATTATCTGGATCAGCCATCTGCAGGCCTAATCCCCTTGAGTTCTCAGATTCCAAGCACTTGCCATGCTATTTTTGTTTTACATTCCCGCATAAATCTGTTAAGCACAATATGTTACAAAAAATTCCCGAAATCAAAGGCAATCTGCTGCCCTATAAAACATGGGTTACTGAAAATCGAAGGGCATAATATTGTAGGAGTGCAAGCTGTCTGGAAGTAATCTTTGCAAGGAGAAGGTTGAGATACAGATTTGCTGAGCTTTCTTGCAAATGCAGACTGTAAAATCAACTATGTATTTTCAATACACTTTGCAGGCTTGAACCCATTCATGTATTTCATATTTAATAAAAATCTGAACAGTTGGTCTGATTGGATTTTAAGTGATGCAAATTTAAAAATCAAATAGGCAAAGTCCCTTTAGACTTCGTCTATTTAGACCATAATTGTAAAGAACTACAAATTACATTTATGCTACTGTTGAATTCCCCAGAGATTCAATATGAAATTTACCAGACAGGGACAAATATTTGCAGGTGTCTGTTCATAAAGCCCAATTTCCTGCATATAGGATGCTATATCCTGCCAGCACTAAATTTTCCTTAATATAAATACTAAATCATGTTTGATTTTATGATGCCTTTATTTTAAGGCAACCCACCAAAGTTGATTGGTATACCAAAAACTTAGGTTAACATTTTCATTCCAATTGCAATTCTCTTTCATCAATTCTGAGCACAGTTTTATTTGCCTTTATGCTTTTATTTTCCTCCAGACTTATAAATAGATCAACTGAAGATATAATCCAGACTTTGCCCACAGGGAAATGACATCCTTGTGAAAATGGAGAAAAAGAGAAAGAGAAGAAATCTATGATTAGTACATTTAGTTATTTCCTATGACATGTAGATGGCCACACTGAAATGTGTGTTAAAAGAAAAAAAAAAAAAAAAACTTTTCTTGAAGGTGATAAAAAGCTCACACTTCATAGTCATGTTTCTGTTACAATTATCAAATGTTTTCAAGGCTAACTCATGTCTCTTGGTTTATTTTAAATGAAAGTGATCACAAAATCTGAACAGACACCAATTCTCAAAGTAAAATGGTCTTTCCAACCCCACATATGTAGCATTCACAGTTCCAGGATAAAACAATCTGTCTAGAACTTTCATATTTAATTTCATGACAGTGGTTTTCAAAATCACCGAAGCAATATACTCACCCATATTGTTCTCTGATCAAATCTAAACAAGACCTAGAGGCTATGATGAACTTGCAACTTAAATTATGAAATATAAATGGCATCCTACTGTGCTTTGAAATGCAAAGTAAAGATTCTCTAATTGAACATATTGTCTCTTTAGCCCATATGCATGGTATAGTTTATATGGTACCTTTCCCCTGCATATACATCATCAAATATTTTTCCTAGATTTTGGAAGCAATTTAATAGTAATGAAGTATGTGATGTATTAAATTAAACATATTTTATCTAACCAAAGGGATTGGCCTGGGAGAAACCATTCAATGGGCTCTTGGAACAGCAATGTGGATGGTTGCCCTTTCTCACATCTGGCTTCTGATTAAGGCATACAAGCAATTCTCATTACCAATCATCTCATTTTCTCCTTTAATATATACAAGACTATATTTTCTAACGCTTTTACTCCATTGTGCCTTTTATCTTGACAAAGACACTATGACATGTTGTGCCTGGTAATTCTACCCTTCTAGCCTTAGCTATTTAGTCCAACCAAAAGGGAATTCCTACTGCAGTCCACCAGACAAGTGTTTGTTCAGCCTCTGCTTCTAGAGCACCATTGCTAAGGTAGTTACCACCTGCGCAATTCCCTTTGTGGACAGTTCTCATTATTGCAATGTTTCCCAAACATTTTGCCTAAATCTGCCTCTTTGTCACTTCCAACTACTACTCTTGGTTTTGCCTTCAGAAATGATACAAAAAGTCTAATTTCTTTTTTTCATGATGGCTGTTCAAAGTGCTAACTGGTTATCATATCCATTTAATTCTATTTAATATGTACCTAGTGTATGCTGTGGAGCACTATGCTAGGTGCTTTAAAGGAGAAAAAAGAATCGAGAAATCAATCCTGTTCCCAAGGAGTTCATAATCTTGTTGGAGAGAGATGTTTGACACATGTACTAAAGAACAAGAAGCAAATAACAAATGCTATAGGAAATGAAATCAATACATATCAATAGGAAAGGCAGTCAATATGAAACCTCAGTGTAATGCTAAATACTGCCAGCAGAGCACATCCCAAAGCATCACATCATGAATAAGCAAAATAATTAGTTAAGAGCAAATGATGTGGGTATTTGAGTAAGTCATTGTCCATCACTTGGGACTCTCTAAGGAATTCTGCTGTGCAGATCAAAGATCATCTGCTTTTCCCTCTAATAACTGAATTCTGTTCCATAGATATTTATTTCAAAATATGAATGTGGGGAATTGAATTTTTCTATCATAATATTAATCTGTTTCTGAGAATTATATAAAAGTAAACTGTGTAAATTTTCACATTGAGATTTTTAAAAAAATTTTGTTAAATATACCTTATACTCATACCCTTTATATCATACCTAAGAGAGAGAAAAAGAGGAAAACAGGAAGAAAGATAAAGAAACAGATAGAGAAAGAAAAAAAAAAACAGGCAGAAACAGACACACACAAAAAGTCAGAGAGAAACAGAAATAGAGAGACAGAGAGATGATTAGAGATAGAAAGAAACTAGGTATAATATGTAGTTCTTAGTTGCTGTCCTTCTCTCTGGAAGAGAACCAAAAAGACATCACTATGTTGAAGTACAAGTACATCGTGTCCAACTGAAGCTGATAAGACAAATGCATGCTCTGAAAACACTACCTCAGGTCAGATACAAATGATCCATATGAACATTTGGAGTAAGAGATAGCTCTAAATTTGTGCTTCTCATACACATTGCAATTTCTTCTGATTCTGTATGTATGCTATATAGAGATTGGTATATAGTATTTTAGTACAGGTAAAAATAAGTATATCTGCATATATACATACTGATGAATAGTATCATCACTTGGTAAAAATATATGGGTGTATGTATGTGTGCATGTGTATATATGCATGTGTGTATACTTACACAATATAGTTATAAATACATATGTAGTTATGTATATATGCATATATATATACATAAAGAGAGAAAGAGAGAGAGAGTTATATGTATATAATTATCTATATCTCTAGTTTTATTGTACCAGCTATTTCTTCTCCAGGATCATGTGGTTGTATTGCTGGTCACCATGGCAAAGTGAATCCTTGTCTGGAAGAGACATAGATGGTAAGATAAGGAAAAGAAGGAAACTATCTTCCCTCTGTTCATTTAAAAATCCATCTGTTCATAGAAGAATGAATTTGAAGTCAATCTTCACTCATGCTGGAATATGTTAAAGTAGTACTGATAAATTTAATTTTTTTTTTTTTTTGGTTTGTCTTTCATTCTAGAAGAGGACCATGACATCAGGGAGGGGATGCAAGGGAATTGGACTTGAGAGGATGGGCTGTGCAAAGGCACCTTCCTCACTTTCCCCTCCAGAACCATATGAGTCCAGTGGCCAGATATAGATCAGGATGACTAGAGATGGCCCTGGATGCAGTGGGAGACCATAGGCTTTTTAAGCTAAGTAATTTAAGATTCCCATTCAGTGATTAAGACTAGACCTGTATTCTGTTATTGGTTCTGACACTTATTAGCTGTCTGATCTTCAGAAGATTATATAACTTCTCTGTGCTGAAGTGGTCATTAATTAAAAAAAAATGTTTAGAAAGACTAGAGAGGTAATGGAGTGTGGTAGAAAGAGCACAGGGTATGGAATCAGAAGACAATGATTTGAGCCTAGATTCTGGCTAGGTGACCTTGGATAAGTCATATCACCTCTTTGCAATTGAGTTGTCTCATCTGAAAAATGAAAGGATTGAACTAGATAATCTCTAAGATTCTTTGGAGCTATAAATTCTGTATCATTTCTGAAGTCCCTTGAGACCCAAAGTTGTAGGATTCTATTGGACATTTGCCACATTACTATAATATACTTCTTCCTCTCCCCTAAAATTGCTACTATTCTTGTGTATTCTTTCATCACCTCACACCTTGATTATTGTAATAGTCTGTTGGTTGGTCTGTCTGCTCCAACTCTCTTCCCTCTTCAATCCATACTCCATTTAGGTACTAAAGTGATTTTCTGATCATGTCTTACTCCTACTCAATTAACTCCAGTTATTTCCTATTGTCTTGAGAATAAAATACAAAATGCTCTATTTGGCATTCAGAGCTCTTCATGCCTTCATTTTCTCCCATCTCTCATCTTCTTACATTTTATTCTTTGATCCAATGACACTTATTTTCTGGCCAAATCCACTCCTGGTCCAGACACTCCATTTCTTGGTCTCAGGCATTTTCTCTGGCTGTTCCTGTGCTTGGAATGTTCACTTTCTGCTCCAACTACTGACCTTCCTCACTTCCTTTAAGTCCCATCTAAAATCCCACCTTCTAAAGGAAGCCTTCTCCAAACCCTCTTAATTCTATTCCTTTCCCTCTCTTAATTATTTTCTATTTATCTTGTACTTAGCTTGTTTTATATATATTTCCTTGTATAGTGTCTCCCCCATTAAATTGTAATCTCCTTGAGACCAAGAGCTGTATCTCCAGCACTTAGCACAGTGCCTAGTACTTAGCAGATACTTCATAAAGGCCAATGAATTAATGAATAAGGGAAAAATATAATTTTAATTAAGAGAGCCTCAAGAGAAGTCAAGCACCACCAATTTCATTTTGGAAAATAAAAGAGTAAAAGATATGCTTGACATTAATTAAGTGTCTCATTGGCCATTTTAGTTATCTCTGTAAATTTATCTCACTTTTGCTAACTGTAAACAATTAGAAATGCTTCTCCCTATCAAGATCTCTTATGTTATCACAAAGGCCAATCCCTACCCCCTTTTTATTTACCTCAGGAACTTGTTCTTAAAAAAAAAAATCCAATATGAATGCAGACAGTATGGGTTTATTTAAGGGAGTAACATGAAGTGCTTATTTTATTTGGTTAATCTCTGATTTATCAGAACTGCATTTATGATCCAGTGTAACCAATTCAAAACACAGGAAATTAAATAAGAATTCCCAAGCTCCAATATTTAGAAAACAAGGAAAATAAATCTTCTAGGACCAATTGGACATACAATCTATTCAAATCTAAATGAAAGAAATGTGATTCATCTAAGTGTTTAAAAAAAAAACCTTTTCTAATCATTATCAGGGGTCTCAGGTTTTTGTTTGGGATTTTGTCTGTTTTTAAATAAACATTATGATGTTGGATTGTCTTTTGGAAAGAAACCCCAGCCATTTTTTCTTGAAGTGACTATTCAATATACTAAATGTCACCCTAGAAATCTGAAAGAAAAAAACTTCAACTTTGGCAGGTGCTGGAAACATCACAAAGGAATACAATTTTAGGTGTCTCCTTTTATTTTGATATAAAAAGATAGGAGTTCTTATATGATAAAATTTTACTTCGAATCTCATTTTCAGGGATCAGAAAAATCAAGTCAAATGAATATTCTTATCAAAAGAAAAAAAGAGTTTTCAAAGATCCTTTTAATTAAAACTCCTATTTTGAAAACAAAAATTCCTAAGTTATCTGAACCAATCAACACTAGTTTTCATGAAAGTGAAGGTGAAGATATCCCTAAGTTTGGGATTCTACTTGACCTATATCAAGTGACTAATAAAGGCTTGTTGACTAATGTTAGAGGTAGCTAGTGACATAATGGATAGAAAGGTCACTCAATGTCTCTCTGGCTCAGTTTTTTCAATTGCATAATAGGAATGATAATAGTATCTACCTCCCATGGTTGCTATAGGGATCAATATTTGGTAATATTTGGGGAAAGTACTTAGCAAAGTGTCTAGTATGTAGTTCACCCCATATAAATGATTATTCCCTTTCCTTCCCACTTAAGGTCCCCAGTGTGTTGGGTAGCCCCTGAGTTTTTAAGCTCAATGAAAGCATGGATAAGAGTTAATTAATCAAGATGAGCAGCCATGAATGAATTGCTACATACATGATTTGAGAAAGGCTCTAAATGATGGAGATTGTGGATCCATTGAATTGGCAGTAGTTTGGTAAGTCCAGGCTAGTAAATAGAAGTGAATATTTTCTTGAGGATTCATTATTAATTCTCATTCTCAACACAGAAAAAATTTAAAAAAGACCAGATACATGAATCCTATGACATAATTGGCAAATTCTGAATTATTTTCCAAAAAAAAAAAAAAATACTTGATTGTACAACACCTGAGGACTTAGAGTGTGAGACTAATATTTTCTCTCCTTCTGTACTGTTGGGCACATTGCCTTATGTCTTATTTTCCTGACATTATCCTTTTTACCCTAAATAACAATCAAGCTGAAGTTGTGGCCCAAAGATATTGAGAGAACATGCTAATTGAGAGCTGTATAATTGCAGTACTACTGTATTTGATTTCAACATATGTCCAGTACCTAAAGAATATAGATATAGATAGATAAATATAGATATAGATATATGATAGATACATACACACATATATAACATATTACTATATATGTATTATTTTTGTAATATATATACCATACTATATAATATGAGCATATATATACATGTTATATACTACATATGCATGTATAATACCTATGCTCACATATACACAAAGTAAGCTTATTTGCCATTATATTTCTATATAATGCATATGTCTATATGTTCACACACATTCATATCCAAATGTCTATACACAATACAATATACCCATATATGGATATGCGGATATATTTGTATGCACATATGTAAATATATACTAATCTATAGCAAATGATACCTAAAAAATTCCTATCACTTGGCAAACTGACAGATTCACTACTCAGACCTAATGCCACTCAGTTTAATAGTATATCATACTATATTTTGGAAATGCTTGTTTTTATTCCAGAAATTAAAAATTAAATAACAATAATGTGATGCTAAAGAAGTGACTAATACTTCTGTTAATACCTTATATGTTTTTTTCATGAAGTTAGGACTATGAGTTCAATCAATGGCAAATGTAAAATTGGCTTTACATTTAATTTTTATTAAATTTAATATAAAATATATTACATTAATTTATTTTTATTCATTTATCTATTTAGTTAACAAAAAAAAAAAAAACAACTTCATATCAATTATTCTCCATTTTGAACATGGTAAAATCCTGATAGCAAAGGCCTGCACATATCAAGCAAGGGCCTTAATCATAGGAGGTAATCCACTAAGAGGTGATCGACAATGATTGATTCGTTCTTGGCCACACTAATAAAATCCTCAAAGTAATCTCTTCTGGGTGACTAGCATGAGCCAAGCCCATTAGATAATGCTTACTTAACACAGTTTTTCACTCCTTTTTTATTTTCTCTACAAAAGTTGTTAAGATGTTCCTAATTCAAATTTCTAATCGTGAATTCACTTAATGATTGCTCTTTTGTTATAATCATTTTTAGGGTCTGAATTTCCAAATGGCAATTTGCTGAATCATAGAGTCTCAGTGTGAAAGCTCCTAAAAGATCGTGTAATACATCAAAAGCAGGCATGGTGGAAGAATGGAAAAAAAAGCTACTTGTGGATGGAAGCTGTGGGTCTGGTCTTGCAATAATCAGAGTGATCTGGAGAAAGTAACTTAATCTCTCTTTCCCTCAGTTTTCTTTAAATCACCACTAAACCATTGCCAGGTGGTTAAAGGCAAGGGTGTTAGATCTTTGGGTAGTTTAGTTTGCTGTGGTTGTTGTCTGTTTTCTCTTTGTCAGTTAGCTATTTTTCTGTCATGTCTGACTCTTCATGACCCCATTTGGGGTTTTCATGGCAAAATTCTGGCAGTGTGTTGCCATTTTCTTCTCCAGTTCATTTTACAAATGAGGAAATGTAATATATTGAGCTGAAGTGTGAGAAAGTGAGTAGAGAGTCTGCCCTAGAGTCAGGAAGAACTGTGTTCCAGTCACAACTCTCATGTATAATTCTGGAAAAATTACTCAAGCTCTCAAGCAAATATTTATGATTATAAAATAGAGAGTATTTGCCAGTTTAAATAAAAGAAACTTCTTCGTGAGCATATTCCTATACAAATGGAAACATAAACCTAGAACCCTTCTGTTTCTTTCTAAAATTTTCCCCATCAAAAAAAAAAAAACAATAAAACAAAACCAAACACAAAAACAAAATAATCACAGTAATGATTGTCTCAATGGATCTGTGTCCTATTTGGAATCAGGAAATACTAAGAACCTGATCTTAAGATACTAGTGTAATCTGATGCAAGGTATTTGAAGGAACACTTTTAGTCTCAATTTCCTTCTCTGGAAAATGAAGGCATTAGTTGCTTCTACCTCACGAAATTGATGTGACAATTAAGAGATCATGCATGTAAAGTGTTTTACAAAATTTAAGATATTATATCAAAGCAATTGTTATTATTGCTTGAGAGTGGGACAGTATCTTCATTAAGTATATCAGTTAAAAACATAATTTTCCAGAGCTCATGTTTGGTTGACTCTTGCAGGTCTCCATATTAAATATAAGTGAGTTAATAGGGAAAAATAAATCCAGAATTGTCAGACAGGGCAGGAGACGTGGTAGAAAGAGTGAGGCAGTGGTAAAGACCATGCAGTCCCCAAGAGCAGAAGAGATCAAAAATCAGAATAAAGGTAACCAGAGGAAATACTGAGAAACACGTACTTAAAAATTGTTACAGCAGCCATAAGGTGCAAAGATCAAGGTATTAATGCAATGAGCCAAGAACAAGGGAATGCAATAAGAGATCATTATTGCTACAAAAATTCAAGAAGGGAGATTGTTGCTGGAAGGGATTTTAAGGCCCAAGGAGAGTGAGCCTTTCACATTACAGGAAACTTCTCCCAAATATCCAGCTATGACATCTGCCCTCTTCTTGGATTATCATTTCCATTTCCTCCTGACCTAAGAATGGGATCCTACCTCAAAGGCTTTGGCTTTACTGGGCCAGCTTTGGCCATATTTTCCTTAGTTCCAAGTCTGCCACACTCTCCAGACATCTCTTGCCAAACTTCCCTATCCTCCAGTCTTTACACCTTTCCTTTATGTGCTGTCTTTCCTAATCAGAATGTGTGATCTCTGCAGGAATTATCTTGTTTTTATTCTCTTTCCCAGGATAAGACACCTTAAGCACTACTGATGTGGGGAGAGAAGCTATTAAATATGGGCAAATAGAAAAACATTGAAATATAACAGGCTCTGACATGTGCTTGATAATTACTTTATGATGATGATATAGTAAATAATATATAGTCAATGAACAACTATTGAATGATTACATTATATACTGTTTTAACTTGGACCAGAGGACCTCTGTCTTGAGTTCTACTCTAAAGGTGTAGAAAAGGAAAATCTAACATTTAAGGGGAAGGCTTACCAAGCTTATGGAAGATGGAAAGATCCCAGAAGAGACCCAACTCTGGTCTGAGACATCATTCATGGACACAAATGCTGAACAATTCTAAAATGAATCAACTTGTATATTAGAGTCAGAGCACCATTAACAGCATTTAGCTCTTTAAGAGAGAACACTTTACCTTAGGATGGAAATTAGATATTGTCAATGAAAGGATTTCATTGCCTCTAGATCTTCTTATAAACCAGTAGCATCCCCTAGCACTTTCTGTGACCAATAGGATTTTAGCTCTGATCTTACCTTCAACTTCCACAAACCAGCTGGACCTGAATCTCCTTCTTGAGCTGACACCTGCCACATGCCCCTTCTTTTTGAATAAAATAGCTGTCACTGCTTTTATATCCAATTTTTACTGTCAATCATATGTCCAGCTTTACTCCTACTGGTAATCTCAATCATCTGTGATCTCCAACTCTGCACCTTCATTTCCAACTCAATTTTCTTGGCTTCCTTTAAAACTCAATTCAAATACTGCCTTTCTTGGAAGTCCTCAGGAAGATTTTCCTGATTCACAGATGCTGATGTCTTCCCTCCTAAGGTCATCTTTCATCTACATTGTATATATCTTATAGCTATCTAATTATATACATATAGTCTCTCCTATTAGAAAGTACTCTATAAGGATAAGGGATACTTTTTTGTGTCCAAAAATGCCATACAGATAGTAAGAACTTAATAAACGTCTGTTATCTTGCTGCTCTCTCCAAGTCCAATAGTGCCTTTTTGTAATAATTTACTTTATCCAAAATGCCACCTTATTTTATCTCCTTTATTGCCTGGCTGGAGCAGATAGCCTACCAAAGGAACTTGTCCAATCTTTTATTATTTTCCCATGTGCACTATGTTATAATTTCTTGATTGAATTTGTAATTTCATCCATATGGACCATCTCTCTCACCGTGAGATCACAACCTTTCCATAACTACTGATTCTCTGTAGACCCTGCCTAATCCTCCCATTACTCCTCTACATGAAATTTTCTCAACATTTTCTTCAGGAGGCAGCTAAGTAGTGCAGTGGATAGAGCACTAAGACTGGAGTAAGAAAATAAGTGAAAATCTGGGTTCAGATATTTATTAACTGAGAAAGTCACTTGAAAATCTGTTATCTTAACTCTAAAATGAGGATGGCATCTGCCTTGTCAGAATTGAATGGAATTATATCTGTTAATGCTTAGCACAGTTCATGGCACGTAGTCAGTACTACATAAATGCTAGCTATCATCATTATTATCATTGTCACCACCACCATGTTAGCAAATGATTCTTGAAACATCTCAGTCATCTGGCAAAATGACAGATTCACTGTTCAATTCTGATGGCACTCAATTTAACATGGTGCTAAAAAGACAAAGGATACTTCTATTAATACCTTTGATAAAGTTAGGATGACAAGCCTACTTGGTGACAAATGTGAAATTGTCACAGATTTAATCTGAAAATTCAGTTTTGCAAATTACTGCATTTCTCTAAGTTTCTTGCCCTTGTTTTGACTAACAATGGCATGCACAGGTCAGAATGAGGTTCATCCCCATTCTTCTTGGGTGACTGACCTACTTGCTTTTCCAGCCAAATGAGTCCACCATGATACTCTATTTCACATGCTCCTCTACAACTCATTGCCATGGTCTGATGGCAACCTTTGTAGCAATGACTGATAGCTAATTTCATAAGATTATTAGAATAATACAATATTACAGGTAGGTGATGAAAACTGCTGTTAGTGTGGATTCTATCAAAGGTGCACTTGTTATTTTCATTTTTAAGAACAGATTCATTCTTGGTTAAAGACAGCTTTATGCTGTTAATTCTCCCAGACCACTAAAATTCTCAACTTGGAGTCAGGAAGACCTGAATTCATATTCTGCTTCTAACACTTATGTGTTAGAAGTAATCACTTATGTGACCTGTGGTAATCATCTAGTTTCTTGTAGCCTCTATAAAATGAAAGCATTGGACTCCACATTTTCTAACGTGGCTTCCATCCCCGAATTAAAGATTTTGTGCTATCTCCAGGGCATAGGGATAATTTCACTATTTGAATCATCAGCACCCAGCAGAATGCCTGGAACATAGCTGGTGCTTTAAAAAATGCTCACTGATTGCTTTTGGTTTTGCCCTTACGTGTCTGGATCAAAGAACTCCCAGTGGTATCCAGGAACACGGATCCAGGGATCTGATGAGAATATTTGGTTTAAAGGAAAGACTTTTTGTCCTGGGATCTGTATATATGTGATGACTATATTTAACACAATTGCTTTTCTTTGAAATCCTTTGTATTTCATTTTGTTTATTTAAAACATAATGCTTGGGACAGCTAGATGGTACAATGTCTAGAGCACCAGCCCTGGAGGCAGGAAGACCCGAGCTCAAATCAAATCTCAGACACTTAACACTTACTACCAGCTGTGTGACTCTGGGCAACTCAATTAGCTTCAATTGCCTCTCCAAAAGAAAATTATGTTGAGATAAAGTAGTAGACTTTACCAACTACCAAAGGTATCCATGGCTCCAAAAAGACAGCTATCTTAGGCAGTTTTAGTCTTAGGTAATGAGAACTGAGATGAATTGTACAAGGTAAGATAGTTATAGTAGTGCATGGAAGGTTTGAGCCCTTTCTAATTCCAACACTGAATTTTTCTTCTTCAGTGTCATCATTCAGTTTATACCTCTTTTTGTAATGGGCTGATCTCTTCTCATGGCTTTCTTTTCCCTAGACTCAAATATGAATGGTTTTTAATTTGTATTTAATTCTTCAATAATATTCAGATATGTTTTCAATTATTTTAATTTTCTTCAAAAACTTTTTAGAAATCATTTCCAATCTTTAGCTTTTTCAATCTCTGGCTCTTGGTACCTTCAATTCCCTGATGATGTATCACCGATAACATTTTCAAAATGAATTTTCTTAGGTTTAGTTCTATAGGCCTATATGATGCCCTCTAATCAGAAATGGAACCATTTTCCATCAAAACATCAGACTAAATGATCCCAGATATTGTTTCAGTTTTCCTTATCCTTCCTATTTTTTAATATTAACCAATGGATTCAGGTGCAAAGTGTGCAGACCCCTACTCATGTCCATAAATACTATACCTGGCAGAACTGGACTTCAGCAAATGAGAAAGATAAAAAACACATTGAGTTTTACGACTGATGTATCCCTTCAGATTCATTATGAACTCTTTCCCAGATGCCATGGATAGAATATAAGGTGATACTGTTTAGTTCCAATGAACCTATTCTGGGAAACCTTTCTTCTTGCCAATTGTTACTTTTTCTTTCCTCTCATTTACTTTATTTGCTCTAAATCCATTTGGATTTATTGTATCAACCCAGAAGATTTAAGCTTATTGAGAAGCTGTTTATATTCTGTCTTTTCCCTGAGACCTAACATAATACATGGCACATAGTAGGTATTTAATATATAGTTGCTGAATGAAATTGATTTTTTTTTCTATCTGAAGCATTGACTCATTGCATATTTCAGTGTTGTTGATAAGAACTGCTTTCCCTTTCTTCACCAACTTTGTGGGTCCAACATAGAGAATTATGGCCTCTCATCTTTCTTAAATTGTATCTAGTGACACATTGATTAATGCTTCTTAATAAAAAGATAATTTTTTATCAAGCATTCAAAATGAGAATGCTCAATCATTAACGTGGTTTGCATATATGATATTTTCAATGATGTTGTTCATTATTATTTGTAATAAATTAAATTAATTAAAAGCCAGGAAAATCGATTATTACAGAACAAAGGATTAAATTAATAAGGCCAAAGATCTGCATGATGTAGTGGAAAATGAAATAGAAAAAGAACAGAAGAGAGAAATCTTAGGTCTATGGGGCTGGGGCTCCCCCATGCAACAAGTCATAATCTCACTGAGTCACTGACTATAGCCTGCATTTTGTGAAGTTAATCCAGGTTTTGCTTTCTCTTCATACTTTTTTATATTGTCCATCCATATTTCTAGTATGCTTAGTACCCTACATCCATCTTGTCTATGTCCAATCACCCAGTTCAAGTGTTTTTTCTGAGATGAAGCAGGTGAGATCCAAAATTTCTAAGTGACTTTCCTAAGATATCATGACATGTTCTACCTTTTGGTTCTTAAAGAAATAGTAGTTTTAATCTTCTCAAGTTTCTTTGTAGCTTTTTTTTTTTTGGTCCAAATCTGTGAATTTAATATGTATAAGGGATTCCCAGTGTGGAAATTCCCTCTACCAATATAGATCTGTCATTAGAGGCTAAATGACTGGCCTCAAGATTGCATAGCTTTTATGCTTCAGAGGCAAAATATGAGGATCCTGACTTCCAGACCAGACCATACTATTCACAATAGTATGCTGGGGTAAGGGGAAACTCAGGCCACATGTCCTAATGACAGTGGTAAGTAATAAGAAGACATTTTCTCCTTAATGAATTCAGCAGACATAACAGATGCTTCAAATGTCCACAAAGAGTGCACGTGTCTCAGAGCTGGAGGGCTTGCTAGGTAAAGCGCTCAGTTTTGATCAGTGTTGATAAAAAGCTGTCTTTATGCCTGGCCACTGGCTGCTCTCGATTTTCTGGAAAGTAATTTGCCTAAAGATCTAAATCACAGTAATGCAGTTACACTAGTCTGGGGTTAGCCATCTGGCTTAATGGCTCATTAGTAAAGAAATGACCCCTATGCAGGCAACACAGCTGGGTCATTCCAAGTTAATGAACCTCTCTACTTTATTGTCTGGTACATCTACAAATGTCTAGATGTGAGTCCCTTTCATCAGGCTTCCTTTTTTTACATGAGAACAAAAGAATGTGAAATTTTGATGGATGAGTCTCTGAAACAATTAATATTTAATATATGGCTAACATTGCATTTATAGAATATAAACATGGTTGCTTCAAAAGCAAGCTCTAGCTTGCCTGATTCTTCATCTCTCAAATGGTAGAGAGTTTCCTATAAAATTAGGCAGGCTCTTACCATCCTTTATATTAAGATGATGTTTCTCGATCAACGTTCCTAAATTCATGCTCATAATTTGATTCTTTAAATCTGGGAATATCAGGTTATAATGGGACTTCAGAAAACATATGCTTATCTATCACTTGTCTAATCATGCATCTTCTTCTCCAGTATCCCTGACAAGAAGCATCCAGCTTCTACTGAAATACTTCCAATATAGAGATTTTGTAACTTGTTCTGTCATTTTCAGTCACTCTACCTATCAGGACATTTCCCTTTCACTAAGCTGAGGAAAAACTTGCTTGTCAACAGCCACCAAAGCCAAACAAACATAGTCATTCTACTACAAGAAAGTCTTTTGGCTATTGAAAGACCATTGGCATTCTCTTCCCTGCCTCTCCTTGAAGGCGATGGCAGGATGGATTAGTTGGCTAGTCAAGATTAGGAATATGTAGCCATTGACATCAAATGGTGTTAATGTGAGCTCATATGTTGAATGGGGATCAAAAACAAGAATACGACTTAGGAATCACTGATCCTTTAACATGTGCTAACCATTCATAAGTGATCTAGCTTGATCTAGCACATCAATAGTATGTTTTCAGGAGGGTTGAGGACCATATAACTCTTAGCTCTAAACAAAACAAGAGGCCTCTGGATTACAATTCACTTATCAACTGAGAATAAAGTAAGGCGGGTAGCTGCAGATGATATAAAGTTAGATGATGGAAAATTCACTGGTTTACTTCTACTGTCACTTGGCCATCAGCACACTCACTGAGGATTTTTCACTTTATCCAGGAATAAATATGAGCCAGTCTATGGAAGAAATTTCCAGGAGGTAGCAAAGAAAAAGATTGTTTTTACATCTAAGGGACAACGTTCTCTGAGAGGAAGAGTAAAAATTGGGTTGAGAAAGTGATAAATCAAATGCTTATTTACCTGAAAATTTACATTTCTAATGAGCACTTCATAATTGCTTTTAATAAACCTCCTGCCAGGACATTGTCCTCCATTTCTAGAAGAATTGGCTTGCTGAGTTTCTTAATTTCTCTGCACACCAACTTGTTCTTACTTGGTGAAGCAAAAATGAAATGTGCAACTAATGATAATGATAATGCAAACCATGTGAGCAAAAGTTTGATTCTTTTCTCTCTCCATTTCAAACAGTCTCTGGGGGCTCAGGTGTGTGTCTATGTAGTAAACAATATTCAGAAACAGGAGATTAAGTCTCTAATATCAGCTAATACATTGTAACCAGAAATAAAGGCAGAGTCACAGGGAAAATATGTTTCAAGGTTTAACTTTGTTCAATGGCATTAGGGAGCTAAGAGCTCATCATTTTCCCAAATGCAGACCAAAGGCTGATTATCCTGAAGAGAAAGAAGAAGATGATTTATTTTCTTATAAAGTTTACCAGATTAGCCTGTTGAGCAATGCTCAACTACCTTTTGTAAGTTAAAGAATTAAAATCAAACTTTAAAAAACAACACCTAATACGTTATCCCATAATTCATTCATACTTGTCTTAAAGAATTCTGGCAAAAGGCATGATTTTTGATGTTTATAATGTTATTTATATTCCAATCATTTGACATGTCTACAGGAAGTCAAAATAAGGTATTTAGGAGATCTGACATAACTACACAGAAAATTAAATCTTACCCCCAAATCTCAAAGTTTTTTATATGAAATCAGTACCATGGACTACTCCAATAATACCTTTGGTACAATCAGCAGGTGGCACTATGTCTTGTAGCATTCATTTTTAACAGTAAATTTTCTGCTTGATTACTTCTATCATCTTGGCAAAACTCAATTTCATTCCTTCTACAGATTTCTATAATAAAGCCAACACAGCTTTTGCCAGGGCCCTTGGTTTCTACTGCTCGAGATAATGTGATTATATCGGATATTCCTGTTTACGCTACCTATCACTGTCGATCTTCCCTGACTTCTCTATGACATTCCCTATCAATGACAGATTGCATGGCCTTTAATACAACAGCCTAAGAGAACCAAGGGTTTCATTACATTAATATGTCTCTGGTTAATTCTACCTTATCTCCTTATTCAGCTTAGCCTTAAAACCCAATTAAAATCTAATTTATCTGATCCCTGGATTCTGAATACTATTTGGCAATGAATCTAAAAGCCTTATAGTAAATACATTACTACACATTGTGCCCTAAGGTATTCAGTATAATGTTAAAAAAAAAAAATTCAATAAGTGCCTGTTAAAAGCTACCAAATTCTCTTTGGGGCCGCCTCTATTTCATACTTGAGAACAAATACTTTGGATTAATGTACAAAGCATGCTATCTTGGTGAAAAGTACATTGTTAAAATATAGGATAAGCAGCACATATTTTAAATCTAACATATGTCCTGTCACATGAATACCTTATTCACTTGCCTCCAATTTTAATTTGATTTACTTTCTCAAAGGAAAGGCAGGCCATGGTTTTTCAGAAACTGCAAACCCAGGAACACTTCACAATAGTTTCAAAAGTGTTACAGTAATTTGAATCTTTGAAGGACCCAACACCAGCATTTTAAGAAATATATTTGTGTCATAGAGAAATCACTCTATGGGATGTCTCAGTTCAATGCGTCAGCCTTTTGATATTTCAGCTGCTCTGCCTCCTTTATATACAATATTTTGCATGAACTGTGAAAAAATATGTAATGCAAAGGTTTGTAACAAGTTCAGTAAAACAAGATTTTGAAAAATATACATACTATAGTCAGCTTTTTCTTTCTGAATGGTAGAAGTAATAATTCTGTAACAAGACCATTTCCCTCATACTTTCACTACTCCTTGCTTATGACAAGTATAAAATACTAGCTCTACCACTGTGTGATCTTGCATAGATTAATGAATCCATCACCAGGCATTTAATAAGCGACAGACACCTAACAAGGCACTGATAAATCATAAAAGCCCTGTGACCCAGAGTCCTTTCATTTGAAAAATGGGGGTTGATAATGGCCACATTATGTACCATACAGGGTTTCTGGCAGGATCAAAAAACAGAATATATACATGGTAATTACAAAGCCCTATAGCAATGAAATCATAATCTGAAACTTTTCTCTTTTGTCATTTTATATGTGCAGTAGCAATTTATCATATCCATATACTATGGTCTCTTCAGCAATTCAGTTGATACCCCTTTAATTCCCAGTTCTTTGACATAAAAAAATCTTAAACATAAATAAATATACATTTAATTAAATTTATATTTTATAAATATTTTTATGTAATATAAATTAAATCTATATGTATGTATACATGTGTAGATTTATATATGCATACATGCACATTATATACATGTATAATACATATATATGTTGGACTTGTTACTTCTTTGGTCCCTTTAAGTTATAAGCATAGTAGTTCTATCATTTGGTCAAAAACTATGTATATTTAATAACTTTGGAAGTGGGACACAGTTTTTCCAGAATAACTGGAACAATTTGTAAATTCTCTCAACAATGTACAGCATTTGGCATTTTCTTTTTGAATAGTAAGGTAATAATGATGAGATGTTGATGATACTAGAGCAATTGATTTTTCAGGTATCTTATGCTTGTTTTCAAAAAATGGTAAAGCTGTTTAATTATAAAGAAATGCTTGACCCTGAAAAGATTCACTTCCTTCCCTTTTTTTAGAAAGGAGTAACCATAGGTGTGGAATATTGCTTATATTTGATGATGGACAGGGAACTTTGGTGAAATGCTTTTATTTTCCTTTATAAATTTTTATTACAATGGATTGCCCCCTGGAGAAGGAGAAAGGGATATATTAAGAAGTAAAAATTGTGTAAAACAAAAGTCATCAATAAAACAGAGACAAAGATAGAAAGATAAAAATACAGAGGCAGAAAAAGACAAAGAGGACATATGTAGTTTTGTATAATTATTTTGGAAGGAGAATTCTTTTACTAGGACACTAGCATTATACTTAAATCTTCCATGGTGATGACAGAAATTCAAAAATATATTATGGCATGTGAATTCTAGGAAATTCATCAGGTCATGTCACATAACAGATTACTGTATAGAAAGTAACTGGGGGTATTAATAATCTCCAAATTTACAAATAGATTGGATTTTCTGGGTTATTTTGCAAGTTGGCGGACCTCAAATTTTCCTAGATTGCTTTTTCTAGATCTGTCCTTTCCCCTAATGTTTGCCTTCAGGATTTCACTTCTTCTTGTTCAAGCCACTAATAACACAGGGAAACAAGACAGAGAAGGAAACTCTGGATGGAAAAAATCATCCTAAAAATGTTATGGAAGTATGGTCAGAAAAGGCAGCAGTCTGGCAATGAAGTCACAGTTAGGACAGTTGACATGCTCCAATAGAATCCACTGGGATCAATATTAAAAGATCTGAAGGAAGACCCGTGGTTCATTAGATGGATCCTCTTGGTGGAAGATGGGGTATAAGAGGACATAGACAATAATTATAGAGAATGAAATTGTGAAAATTGGTTTAAATCTAGACCTTTGGGGATAGGGAATAGACACATCAATGAGAGATGATAGACCCATTGATGTCTCAGTGGTTTGTAAAACTGGACAACAGTATCTTTTGTATAATGTAATAAAACTGTTTGGAATTATGATTGTGCCTTCACATAACACCACTGAGTGATGGAGAGGCTAAGATGCTAGACTTAGATAGAGGAAGATATGGCTGTAAATTCTGTCTTAGATAATTACCTAATCCTGGGTAAATCAGTTAATTTCTTTCAGTCTCAGTTTCCCCACATGTAATTTGGAGATGACAATAGTACTTACCTCACAGAATTGCTGTGAGGATAAAATCAATTGAGATTATATTTGCAAACCATTTTAAAAACTTTAAAGGACTGTATACATGTGACTTATTAGTCATCTACTATTACTACCATTACCATCCTACTACTACTATTACTCCTACTACTAATAATAATCCTACTCCTTCTCCTCCTGTTGTTATTATGATCCAAAAAATTTATTTCACCAATATGGTAGTTGAAATAATTATGCTGAGGAGTAGTTTTAAAACTGAATGCTATTATGATAATCAACACAAAAAGAAATTTAAAAAATAGAATAAAAACAGCTTCACATGTATCTTGACTTTGAATCAAAGCAAAATTAATTAGAGGTTATTGAATATAACCTTGAAAGGAATCATTTTAAGGACTTTAGGATAGATGATGCCTATTCTTCATTATGTCTAATTCCATTTAATAACTCATGGGTTTCCCTTTCCTTGATAGAAAGCTGTCAATAGTACAAATTTTTTTTAATCTACCATCATTAGGATGGACTTTTGGTTCAAAGATTTAACAAATGAGCTCACCATAAAAGAGTGGTTTTCTTGATGTAATATGAAAAAAGGTGAACTAAAATGAGCAAACAAGAGGATATTAATATTGACATACAGAAACATAAGAGCAAGCTATTATGTGATTCAGAATGAACTGAGTTGCAAACAGTTAAATAATGGTGGTAGTAGGGACAGAAGGCATAAATGTGAATTATCTTTGAACTAAAAGAAAGGAAGCCATAGGAAAGAGATGTTGCATATGTCCCACTTCTAGTCATCAGTTACTGCTATAAGGCAGGATGATCAGTGATAGAGGAATGAAAAAGCAGGACAGGTGGGGAAGAATTAGGAAGGCACCATCTTACTGGGTATTTGAATATTCACAATTTTGCTATTTATCATGGATGGCAATACAACCTGTAACCTGAAGATAAGCTTGTTACCTCGGCGAGCTCTTTACTTTCGAAAGCATATGCCAGTGAGAATTTCCTGCATATTTAGACAAATCCAAATTTAAAAAAAAATCTCATCATAGTATGGAAAAATTCCACATGCATAAATAGTCAAATTAATATATTCTCGCAGTACATTCTCAGAAAGGCAAATGTGTTACAACGCATAATATTTTACTTTATTGTTTTTGCACTTAAAATAAACTGAATTTAGAATATTTAACTTGTTCTCACAAACCTTTTGAATCTGGTGCCTTGTTAGAGATCCTGTACCAAATAAAAATAAGCCTTATGTTTTGTTTATTATTGAATGTCTTTTATTACAACTGTACAACATCAGAATGCAGATCTCTTAATTATGCAGAAAATATTTGCAGCATACAAGTCTGCCCTCTTCTGGGCATAGGCTGTTTCTTAAGAAAAATAAAATTAAAAATAAGGTCTAGAATTTTACATTTTAAGTTTGAATTCATTTAGCGACTGAAATTAAGGAAAGTAAAAGAAGCTAAGTCAAGCCAGAAGCTCAGCATCTCAAAAAAGACTGGAGAAGCATTTGTCTCTGAAAACCTTTTTTCCTTGCCCCAAGCAGCATGGAGAAATGATTAGCAAACTGAACCGCTTCCAAACAATAATTGGAAAAAAGATTATCTTCAGCCCACCCTAGCCCCAAGTTTGTCAGGTTTGTCTCCTTTATCTAGGATGCATAAAATAACAGTCCAAGGAATTCATCAGGTCCCTAAAAAACCTGCCACATTTAGACATCCCACTGGGCCCACAGACCCAGGATGTATACTCTGATGGTAGTGACACTAAGTGATGGTTTGCTTCTTTAGGAGCTACTTTATTTCCATAAAAGCAACATGTAAAGATTGAGGATATAAACCTGTACTAGCTCAGATTCCCTTAACTATGAAGCTTTGAATTTAGCAAAACCTTCCCCTAATTCTCTCGAGCCATCCTTAGCATCTTTGCAAATAACATATTTCCTTTCCCCCCTCATTCTACAAAACAAATACTAAATCTACCTTTTTCAGAAATAAAAATAAGAAAAATCACAACCAAATGCTGTGGAATTGTAATAATCAAATGTGTTCCCCAACGAGGATTAAAAAAATGCATCTTCCTCCCTTCTTTGCAGAAGTGGAAGAATAGTGGTGAGGGATCTTGCAGATAATGTCACACTCAGAGGATCTATTATTTTTGTTGACCTGTTTCCCCCTGTCCCTTTTTGTTGTTGTTTTTCTTACAGCCAATAGTCTCAATGGAAGGGTTTGTGGATGTGGGGGTATATATTTATATATACTCTCCACACACACACTACAGACATACACACACACATATATACATATACATGCATGCATATGCACATGTGTATATGTGTGTATAATATACAGGTATATATACATATATGGAAATGAAGATGATAAAAATGACATATATATATACATATATGTAATTTATATTTTTAATTGCCTCTTTCTATGTTCAAGGAGGGCCATTTCTTACTATTTAAGGATATAAGTAAAAATAGAGTCAAATCCATCCTTTCCAACTGTAAAAATATGCTAGTATTCTCATTATATATGAAATTTTCTTTAAAAAAATCTTCTATAATCTCATCTCTGCCAGGCATAAAAGCTCATCTTCAAAAATTATTTTTAAAAATCTCATTCATTTTGTTAATATTTATAATATATCTACTCTTTTCAGTAACACTGGGTCATTTGTATAATAGCCTTATTATTTAAAATACTTTCTAGTCCCTTCTCCAAGGAATAAATAATCAAAACCATTAGAAGCCATTATGACTATTTAAAGTTTAATGAAGGTTTCAATAACTTCCTGAAATATCTGTCCAATTTTATAACAAATCCATGAAGTCTCTGGGAAATTTGGGGGTACCTAGAGAATTCACTCTGGGCTTGCTCAATAAGAACTAATTGATGATGGTGATGGTGATGATGGTGATGATAACATGGAAATCAAAAGCCCTGTAAAGCAAGAAAAGACATTCATAATTATTCAAAATATGCATAAACAATTTTTTATTATTGTTCTCAGATTACATATCCAGTGTATCTTCTGAGGAATTAACTAACAATGTATAAAGATTTACAATATTGCCATATTATGTCCCAAGCAACTCAATGGCCAGCACAAAGAAATGTGCTTGGACCAGGAAATACCACCACAGGATATAGAATTCAGGCTGCCTTTTGATCACTATGATCAAGTAAATAGAGAGCAAGTGGAGCCATGTCCATTCCTGTCTTTTCAGTTGGAAGGCAGACCAGATGGAAAAAGATATTTCCATAGCCTATACCTGGTAAAAGCTAATCTGTCTAAATCTATTTCTACGTGCTTCTTTCATAGAATGCCTTGGATACAATTATGCTTCATTCAATAATATCAATGAAAGAGTATCATTTTAATTTAAATTTATTTTATTTATTTCATTTTTAATTTTAAATTACAATTTTAGTTTAAATTATGAACAAAACACTTCAATAACACCTTTCAATATAAAAATAGTGAAGCTTGATACAACATGGGGACTTGTGCAGGTAAATCTGGCTCTAAATAGAACAGGTTGAAAACATAATACCCTTTAAATGATAGCACTGGATACTCCTCTTATGCTTCTAATTGCTGCCATAATTTTTATCCCAAATGCCAATGGAATATAGATTATATTCTCAACAAAATCTATCAAAGCAATAAATACCTAGCCAGATGTGACTTTTGATCATTAGAGATAAGACTGGACAGTGAACTTCAGACTTGATTCAAAGTAAATTTTTTTTCCCCACAAGATTATGAACCCCTTGAGAGCAGGACCTTCCAGTTATTAGATTTTGTGTCTCTTCCAGTATCTAGTACATATTAGGTATGTAGTAAATGTTTGTTGAATAAATACATTTTAAAAACAAGTCTTCTAGAAAAAATAATAAACAGGTCAACACTGAAAGGAGTGATTTTAATGTTAGCTATTTTTTGGCTTGGTGGCAAGCACAAATTGTTTTTTCCCCTTTTCTTTGTATCCCCAATACCTATCACAAAGACTGGTATAAAGTAGTCACTTAATAAATGCTAACAATGAATGGATGAATGAATATCCTTGAAGTCAAAGTTATCTAAGGTATACAGGCATAGAAATGGCTTATCTAGCACATTCACTCCAAAGGAATGGGTAATGGGGATTTTTAAAGATCTTTTAAAAGGCCTAAAAATAAAGAAAAACTTGAAAAATAAAGAAAACATATTTTGAGAAAATACATTACAGATGCATGTGGGAAATGACACATTTCATGAAACGTAGAGTGGAGATGTAATATGTAAGATCATAATAATTGTCATTATTTGACTAAACCTGTAATTTCATCAGTTGAGGGAAAACTCCTAGAGAGAAGAACCTTTCTGTTATGATAGATATATACTTGATCTACAATTTAGAGTTGGAGAGATTTGCCTAGGGACTCCTGAGAGGTTAAGTGAATTGTCTTGGGTCACAAAGACTTGAATTCAAATTTTCTTGACACTAAGGCCAAGTTTTTTATCTGCTACATTTTATAGTTTTCTAATTAATTAAAAGTCCAGTCCCCAAATCCTTATATGAAATGTATTCCTATTAAACAGAATATTCAATGGCAGATCAGGAAATGCCTCCTAAACTATAGTAAAAGGCAACGCCTTTTAACAACACAATTGACACATGTAACTCTATTTGTCCCTTCCCCGCCATGACAGTATCTAACAACATGATATATTAAAATATTTTTAAAGTATTTATGGAGGCAATGAGACCAATATGATGAAAATAGAGAGAAGAAGTCTATTCCAAATCCATCACATTGTTCTGACAGGAAGCTAAAACAAAGATTTATTCTAAATAGTTTAAGTGAAGTACACAATTGTGGAATCTTCTATAAAGGGCAAAGACTAAGAACCCCCAGGAATTTATTGCCCTCCATCCTTTGACTAGATAAATTTTTACTCTGAATCAAGGTTAAAGTTCATTAGTCAGATGTTACATCAGTCTGAATGTTCTCTAATGATCACATTAGGTAATTTATTATTATTATAATTATATTAGATGTTTATTCCTTTGTAAGTTTTGTAAGTTTTGGTTTAGAATATAACATATATTTCAGTGGTTGGTGGGGTGAGGGAATGGCAATCTCTTGAGAACAAGCATGTCAACCTTGCAAAATATCACAGGAAAATAAGTATCTATAGTCATTTTTGGGGGGAATGATAATGAAATTATAACTGCAATAGAAAAATCCAAAATGGGGGTCCTGAGAGTCCATGATGAAGCTCATTTTGAAGAACAGGTGATGTTTCCAATCTTTCCTCAGATGGGATATTTGTGAATGCTGAATGAATAGATGAATTGACAAAGGTACAGCTCTATTGGATACTCCAGGAACAAGAGCAAATAGGAGAAGCCCAAAGTTGTGAAAAACAACAGGAAATGCAAAGCCTTCTCCCTTCCTAAAAGGAGAAGTTGGACACTCTCTATCTGTCTTTTCTCGCATATCAGTATCACTTTTCATCTTACTTACCTGAACTTCATCCCTTTTACTTATCCCCTAATTCAGCCAGATGCTGGTAAACTATTAAATTGGTCTGTCAAGATCTAAAAGAAAAAGAAATGTGGAGCTAAGTATCATTTCTATTCATGTAATAACAGAGCTCCAAATTTCCTATTATTTTTTTTTCCAGAATAGCCACACACATTGATTGACATGAGGGAACAAGATGTGGGTCCTGAAAAAATCCTTGAAAAAGACATAAATGGACTTATTGCTGAGCCTGATGCATTCATTTAATGCCAAGTGACAAAAATTCCAAAGTGACTATTTCATAGCCCAATTTAGGGGGTAGAGTGGGTGCTAATAACTTCATCAATAGGAGTACAGGTGTTTGGCCAATATATACTGAGAAAACATGGAATGACTACTTTCCCAATCAGGGATCTTTGGAAAGAGCCAAAGAAGTTTTAAATCTGGATAGACTGAAAGCTGCTTGTTAGAATCCCTCTTTTTCCCATAGCAAGAAAAAAAGACAATGATTAACCATACTATCCTTTAGGTAGCAAGATGTATGCAAAGTAGTACTGTAAGGTCAAAGGTTTTTCTGCTTTTCCTATGATACTATAATATCATTGAATGAAATTCAAGCTGAAATAATGAATTATGTCCAAAATACTATATACTGCATGGTCTCTGAAGGCAGGGATCACTTTCTATTCATCTTTGTCTATCCCAAATCACCCAAACTTTCACATTACAGGCTGAAGTGTGAAAAAAAAGTAGGGTGATTTTCCTACTTAGCTTGACAAATCCACTGGTAATTAAAATAATGAATATTTTAGAACAAATGATTAAAAAAACTCTTTAAGATTCAAAGTAAATTTAAGTAATTGGTAGTCATATATAATTAAATATTATGCAAAAATCATAATCTATCTCACAATAACATTTTTCTTTCAAAAGAACTTCTCAGTACTACTAGAGATATGATTATTTTAAAAAGTCTGTAGTAAATGAGTTTTATCCTCCCATAAGCAGAAGAATATGTTAAATAGTCAACAGGGATGGAACAATCACAAATGTCATCAGTTCTTGGAATGCTACATTAAGGAATAGATACTTCCATTACTCTCTAGAATTCTCCATTGTGGCAAGGTTGCCAACTGAATACTTATACTGTTAATTCAGTAATGCTACTGAAAACTTATAATGCATAATAATAATATGGTGATCCCATTTAGGATGCTGTAGGTCTACCATCAAAAGAAAATCTACTTTTAGTGGGGTCTCTGGTATGATGGTAGATTTTCTATATGGCTCTAGGCACTTTTACTCAGTCATTCCTTTCTGACTGGTGGATAGTCTACTGATTATTTGTAGGTCTCAAAGAAGGTGAATGAAAGGCAATGAAACTAGTTAGGCAAGATGCAACTGAACCCATTTCATTGAATTTAGTAGCATCTTGCTCAGTCTAATTGAGCACAATGATCACAGAGAATCCATATAAATCACCAAAGCAATCCAGTTTCTTAGAATATGACTTATAACATAACGTTAGCAGGTTCTTACAACAACCTACTGCACTAATGCTGCAGCCTAGGGATAATTATGATTATCATCATCATCATCAAATAGTGATTTTTTTTCAGTCTAAAATTGTGATTTTTTTTTGGTTAGGAGGAAATCCTAGTGAGGAAATTCCCTCTACCAATTCAAATATGCACATTCTATGTACCTTAAGTATTAGAGCATTGCTTAGAACATGTGACTTTCCAAGGTCACAGTATTCATTTTCCAGAACTGGGATTAAATGCAGGCTTTTCTGACTCCTATATTAAATCTGAATCCATGACACCATACTGCTTTCTATTATATATAATGAGTCATTAAACTACCACCACAATTCTCCTACAACTGAGTAGCCCCTCACCTGCCAACAATTTTTATGTATATTATCCTTTTATAAATATTTACAAGAATCCTATAAGAACAGATTGAGTGTAATGATTCCTATTGATGAGGAAATTGGGTACTAAGAGGTTAACTGACTTGCTTAGAAAGATATAACTAGAGAGTGTTAGAGCTGAAGTAAGAAGCCAGAGCTCCTAACTCCATGGTCCAGATTCTTTCTACTGCACCAATCAAGTTCATAATTGGACTCGTGAGAAATGATCTGGACATTTAATTCAAGAAGCCAGCAAAGCACTTAATTCCAGCCTGTATTTTAGATAATGGTATTACTAATGCCTAGTCAACCAATGACCTCCTAGTTACGAAATCTAATGGATTCTTCCCTGTATTCTTTCTCATTTAATTACTATCAACTTTTTCTTCCTTTTTAAATACATCTTGTCCCTTGGCTTCTGCCTTCTTGACTTCTCTTTCCCTGAAACCCCTTGATCCATTTTCTTATCATATAGTCTAAAAATGAATATGATGCTCTAAATTTAATCCTCACCCCTTAGTTCTTTAATGTTACACTTGCATATGTAATGCTTGTGTATAAATTTTTGTTGTTGAGTCATTTTAGTCATGTCTGACTCTGGGACCCCATCTGCGATTTCCATGGCAAAGATACTGAGTGGTTTATCATTTTCTTCTTCAGCTCATTTTACAGATGCAGAAACTGAGGCAAATAGAGTAAAATGATCTTCCCAAGATCATACAAAAGTGACTAATTCAGGTTAAAACTCATTTCTTCTTGACTGGCAACCTGGAGGATGCATTTTTATAACAGGAGGGGAATAAAGGGCACTCTAGAACATGGGAACAAATTGGGAAAGGTGCTCTTCCTGTATTCTAGGACTGAGATAATCCATAGAAAGACTATTGGATGGGGCAACTAGATGGCACAGTGGATACAGCACCAGCCCTGAGGTCAGGAGGACCTAAATGCAAATCTAGCCTTAGACCCTTAATACTTACTAGCTATGTGACCCTGGCTAAGTCACTTAACCCAATTGCCTCACCAGAAAATGATTCTCATGTATTTCCATTCCTTAATCTAATCACTCTAGATTAACTCTCAAATCTATATCTTTACCATTCTGTTTCTCCCATATTCAGCATCATTATTCCAAATATGAGCAGATATTCCCTCCCCATGGGATGTATTTCATTTATTTCAAACTCAACACTCAATCTCTATAATTATTCACCTATCCATCCATTCAAAGCCCTAGGCTAATCTTTGACTTCTCTTCTTCTTGGCTTATTAACCATCAAAATCATCCATTAAATCTTTTTTTATTATTTTTCTTTTGAAATATATCACCTATCTTTTTTTCCATTTCATTCCTGCTATTACCACCTTAATATCAGTCATAGAATTTGTAGCTGGAAGGGAAATTAGAATTCATTTAGTCTTACCATGTCATTTCATAAATGAAATATCAGAGTTCTTAAATTTTTTTTTGTAATGATTTGGTTTCTTTTGGGGGGAAGCCTAGAGACTTCACAAAAATCTATTTTGATGCATTAAGTGAGATACATAGGATCACAAAGGATTAATAATCTTTTTTTCTCTCTATATATATGTATATGTATATGCATATGTATGTATTGCACAATTCCAATTAAGTTCTAGTTCAAAACAAGGAACATTCAAGCTGCCTTTGAGGAATCTCATCTTTCTTTGTACATTTAGAAAAATGAAAATAATGCTATTTGTATGACCTATCTCCTAAGGTTGCTGTGAGAAACATACTTTCTAAAGGTTATAATAGGGGAAAAAAATAAGAAAGTAAGACCTAGAAAGCTAAGGTAATTTGGTCGGTAACCACAAGTAGCAAAATCAGAATTTCAATCTTGAGCTAACTTCAAATCCAGTAGTTTGTTATTATTATTATTTTTTTTCTGGTGAAGCAATTGTCTAGCATTAAAGAGCTAGTAAGTATTAAAGGCCTGAGGTTATATTTGCATTTAGGTCCTCCTGACTTCAGGGCTGGTGCTGTATCTACTGTGCCATCTAGTTGTCCCATCCAATAGTCTTTCTATGGATTATCTTAGTTTTAGAATGCAGGAAGAGCACCTTCCCCAATTTATTTCCATATTCTCCAGTCCTTTCTTCCCCTCCTGTTATAAAAATGCATTCTTCAGGTTGCATCCAAGCTCATCTACTCCAAAGCATGTGTTGATCATATAATTTCCCTGTTCAAAAAAGACAAACTGATTTGTTATTGCTTAGATGGTGCAATTTAATTAATTAGGTAATCACCACCTGCACAAGACCCCAGCCTCATCCTGTTCCCCCTGATGGGGATATATTCCACAATTTCTTCCATTGTGAGTTATTCATCCTATTGTTGGTCAATGGCTGATGATATTGTTCTAGGGTAGGTGAATTCTGCTCTTCTAGTCTCAAGAACACTTGGGCTCTCTTGTGGAAACTCACAGCTCTAAAATTTGTGAAGGGCTAGAAGGAACTAGAGTCTTGTCTCAGTGAGTTCAGCTACAACTGTGGTAGTGATTTGTGAGGAAAACTAACATTTGGCAGAGAGATGCCTGCCACTGCAATAATCTACTATTTGCTTATGCTGTTCCCCACATGCAAGACTGTATTGATATCTGAAAGACAGATAGTATAGTGGATGGAGATCTGACCCTGGAAAAAATCAGATCAAAGTTAAAATTCACAGTATCATATGTTTAGAACAAACTGGAACAGACCTCAAAAGCAAAGTCTCAACCATCATCCACTGTGCATTTTAAAAGTAAGGATATTCAGGTTCTGAGAAGTTGTGACTTGCCTAAGGTCACATTTTTCTTGTTCAGTCCTGTCTGATTCTTCATGATCCCATTTGGGGTTTTCTTGGCAAAGATCCTGGGATGGTTTGCCTCTTTTTTTAAAGAAAAGGAAACAAAGACAAGTAGGGTTAAGTGACTTGCCCAAGGTCACACAGATAGTAAATGTTTGAAGCTGGATTTCAACTCTGTTTCTCTTGATTCAAGAACTGGCACTCTATCTGCTGTGCCTCCTAGCTGCCCAATAGAAAGTAAGTATAAGAGATGAGATTTGAACTTATGTCCTCTTTCTCTAAAGCCAGTCTATTTCCAGTGCATCTCACTTAATTAGCTAGTCTGGTCATGAAGAAGTAACATCTCTTCAGAACTGCTATTTCCTCATCTGCAAATTGGGTATAATAACATCTTTAATTTCTACCTCATGTTGTCTTAAGGAAAATGCTCTGAAAATTGTAAAGTTATATGTGTTATTGTTGCTATTCATTATTGTATTATATATCCTAGCTTAATAAAATTGAATCCTACATCACTTCTAGCAATATATTTTACCTAATATGTGTTCAATAAATGTTTATTGATAAGCTGCATTTTTCTCAGTTGTATTTCCCACTATGAAATTATGCCGATAAATAAGAAAGTTACAATAATCTTTGTCACTAAATCATAGCATTACAAGTATTTCTCTTACTTCAACGATTTTTGATAATGCCAACATTATACAACATCCCTCCCCTGAACTCTCATCCATTTTTTCCATCAATGTTTTGCTGAAGAAAATTATTTCCTTTATAACCATCTGTAACTAGTCAACCAATAAGTAAGCAATATTTCTGCTCAACTGCAAAGATGAAAAGCACATGTTGGGGGGGGAGAGACAACAAAAATCCTTGATTAATCTCAAGCTTACAGAGAAGATAATGATGAACAGAAGAAGAAAAAAACAACAAACTTTCAATGTGACCTGATATATTTATCCCATAAGATATGTTCCTTAAATTACTTCTAGAGCCAGGGATTATGGCAAAACCTAGAAAGGCTAGTGATATTAGTGTGAGGAATACTGCTGATTCTATATTTTAAATCAATTTGTTGTTCTAGGTTGGGCGAAGAAACGTTCTGTATATAATTATGCTGAATCAGATTGGCCTCAGGATTTTGATGGGTCAACAGAAATAATTTGTAGGGCTGTGAAGTCCAATTTAGGATTGTTAAAAATATGTTATAAATGAAAAAAGGGGAGGGCAGCAGAGAAAGCCCCCAAATTAAGAAGCATGTATTAGCACTGTGTTTCTTCAGTGAGTCAAAACACTTGGTACTTAATCAGAGTATGGAACTTCAGCTGTTTTGAAAGGCTATAAAAGGTTCTCCAAAGTGTAGATGGAGAGAAATGGGTCTTGAGGATAAATATATTGACCTTTATGTGATAAGGAAACTTTCAAGTAAAGGTCAAGGGATGGATTGGAATACATTAATATTTTTCAGTAAAGTTATAGGATAGAGTGCTGAGCCTGGATTCAGGAAGAAGTGAGTTCAAATCCAACCTCAGGCACACTGTGTATGACTTTGGGTGAATCACTTCACCTTTTTCTGCCTTAATTATCTTAATTGTAAATTGAGGATAAAAATATCACTTACTTTTTAGTGTTATTGTAGAAATGTATGAGATAATATCACTAATGCATTTAGCATTAGCACAGTACTGTCATTTAGCAGGAGCTTAAATATTTGAAGACAATGATCATGTCCCCTCTCATTTTTCCTTCCCCAATATAAATGGGGTATTCCAAGTATCCTTAGTACTGGACTTAGAATCAAGAATACTTAGATTCCAATCCCACCTAAGATACTAATCATGTGATTTTGGGCAAGTCACTCAATCTTTCTTTGCCTCATTTCTTCATCTCTTGGTCTATTACAATAGACTCCTTGGTCTATTACAAGCTTACTTCCAGCTTTTATCAACAACAATAACAACAGATAGTATTTATATAGCCCTTTATGGTTTGCTAAATATTTAATATATCCATTGAGAATGCATTTCTAAGATGCTTTGCAATCTCAAATAATTATATAATGCTACTATCATGGTTTATTATGCTTTTGGTGGTTGTGGTCATTTTATTACAACTACCTATCCTCATGCACATTTTATAGATTCATAAAGTTAGGCAAAGGAGATTAAATGACTCTTGCAGGCCACATAATATATATCTGAGACAATATTCCAAGTCAAGTCTTCCTTATTCAGGAAGACCAGCTTTCTATCCTCTGCCCTCCATGGCACCTTTCATCTATGATCTAAATGATGTACAATGAAGAAAGTAGAATAAGACAAACACTGTACATGAACACAGTAATGAGGTTAAAAACACAATAAAATGGGCTGAACTCCAATGAATTTCAATAAGTAAGATCATTTTAGGTCAATGGATAATGAAATACACTTGCTTCTTTTTGGCAGAAAAGTAGGGAGTCTACAGGGACAGAATGATGAATTCCCCATTTCACAAAACATTGTTTTTTCAATCAGCTTTGTAGAACTACTGTTGTTTATTGTTATAAGAAAAAAGATTTTGACTATGTGTGTATTGGGGGGATCAGTATATCAGAAAATGGCTGAGACATTAAAGAATGAAGGGCACCTAAAATTATGCTTGAAGGACTAAATGTGTAAAATATTGGAGACCTGATTTCAAATCTAGTCTCAGATACTAGCAGTCTGTGTGCCTCTGGATAACTCATTTAACCTTGCTTTGTTATTTCCTCAACTTTAAAATGGGGACAATAACAGCAAGTGCCTTGAAAGGTTATTGTGAGGATCATGGGATCCTATTTGTTTAAAAACAAACAAACAAAAAAAACCAGAACTCTTAGCACAGTGCCTGCCATATAATAGGCTCTATATAAAAATGTTTTTTTTCTCTTCACCCCATTCCTGGAAAGAAGAAATGTTTTTCTTAAGGGGAAAAAATGAAGTATCTTGACAAAAAAAAAACACTGAGAATATATAATTCTAAGTACTGGAAGTTCACAGTTCAAATGGAATGATTTAGATGTGAAATAATGGTGTGCTAATGTGAATTCCTAAAAGCTGTAAACGCTAATCACCAACTAAAGAATAAAAAGAGAAAGAGAAATAGCTAGGAGACATTGGCATAGGGTGGTTTATGAACAGAATGGAGACTCCAAGGCTGGAAGAGTACCAAAAGTGAGCAGTACCGTGGAGAGGGGTTAGCGTAAGGAGTTTTGAAAATATTTGCTACTATACTTCAGCTAGGTGCTGTCTCATGATTTCCATGACTTCTTCTAGGGAATCAAAAGTGGGATTAGTGTAAGCCATTGAGCTGTCTCTTCTGAAATCTCACATTCACAAGACTGAATAATACCATGCTCAGCACAGCTTCCCAGGACATACTTCACTTGATATTCTCTTCCAAGAGGATTTATTCTCATTCAAGAAAAGAGAATCCATTTTTTAACCCAAGTTGTACTAAATCCACTTAAAACAGTCCAGATATCTTTTTATTGATTTGATCCCCTAAATTTTGGTGACATTTTACAAAATGTTTAGAGTGGCTCTATTTTTTTCTTGATTCATTTCTTCCTAAATTGTCTCTGAGAAACATTTCTATTTTCCAACTGGCAACACTTTTTAGAGGAGGATATAGAATCTGAGGAAGACTCAATTCTTCAAAAGAATTAGAGAAAAAAGAGAGGACAGTGTCAGAAAATAAAAAATAAACAATTTTGTATATCTAACTTTCCACCTCTAACTTTTATGAGCATAATTTTCATATATGTTGAAGCCATTCTCAATGAAGATACAAAAAAGAAAAAGAGAGAGATTATTACAAAGGCAACGCAGAGGTATAGGGTGAGTGTGCCTAAGACAAGATTTCCAATGAATAATTGTGTGGAAATAGCTCATTAAGTGCCTCATTTGAGAAACGTATGGCAAGAAAAGGAATCTGGCAACTTATATAGTCAAAAGTTGATGAACAATCCATGGAGTGAGTTCTCTAAGTTCCATTTAAAGAATGGAGTGTAACCTTTATCCTAACTTGATGAGATCATAGATCTCTCAAAGAATTAAAGGAAGTCTCTATTAAAGAAAGTTTTCTTATCAATGTTTTCCCTTCTATGTTCCCATTATGATTCTTCTTTTCAGGATTCATTTGAGCAATGCACATATATTAAGTATCTATTATTTGCTGATCAAAGAAAGTGCCTTGAAGAAACAAAGAAAACTCTTTAGGAGATCCCAACTCAGGCTTACTTGGTTGCCAATATGTATCAGTTGTTTCTATCTTCTCAATATCTCCTATATTTGCCTTCTCTTCTGGTAAATTATCACTATCTGAGTTTAGACTCTCATCATCCCTTACCTGGTCTGATCTCCCCACTTCTATTCTCTCCTCTTTCTAATTTATCCTTCATATATTTGCCCTTCTAGTCTTTCTAAGATACAAGTATGTCCATACCCATTGATCAATAACCTTAGAAGAATGATTCCTTTTTTTTGTTTCTTCTGGAATAAAATAGAAATAGATTAGCCTAGAATAAGACACCTTCCACAGGCTGGATTATACCAACCTTGCTAGTCGTGTTTCATATTAATCCTCCTTCTGTTTTTTATATTCCAGACAAACTGGGCCATCTCCCACTTCCAGCTAGTTACAATATTATCTATGAATATTCATCTTTCTTATCCATCCGTTTTTCAGAATCCTCTCCATCTAAGAACCTCAATCTGGAGTCACCAACTTCATGAATTTTCTCTGATTCCTACCCCAATTAAAACTTTCTTTTTCTTTTTAAACGTGTTTTTTTTAACCAAATCATTTGAAACTTGATATTGCAATTAGTTATGGCCACATATTATAACTTCCCATACTAAGGCTAATCAGGCCCACCAGTGTCTCATTAAATATAAACTCCTCAAAGACAGGAGATAATGTATTTATTTATCTCTATTGCCTAGGGCATAGTAGAAACTTAAGAAATGTTTGTTGTATGGAATTTTACTTGATACTTGCAACTCTAAAAATAGTTGGCTACATATTAATTACCCCATTCCCAGATGAATTATCTAAGATTCAGAGAAAGAGCCAGTCCCTAATAACACTAATAATCTGGAAAATGTCACAGACAGATCTTGAAATAAGGTCATTGGTTTTAAAGCCATAATGAAACCCAGAGGTCATCTTAGCAGCTAAAAGGCACAGGGGGAACATTTGACTTTGAGTGAGAGACATGAATTTAAATTTTGTCTCAAACACTTACTTAATTATTTAACCACTGACTGCCTCAGCTTCCTCCTCTGCAAAATGGGGATAATAATAGGACTTGCTATTATTGTTGTGAATATCCAATGAGATGACAAATGTAAAACACAATGTAAATGCTGTCTACGGCTACTGTTGATAATGTTATTTTTATAGATAGGAAAATGAAGAACCTGAAAGGTGAACACTGCCAACGTCATCACAGGTAATAAATGTCAAAGGTGGGATTTGTGCCCCTATGACCTCTGACTCAAAACTCTACGCTCTTTCCATTTCATCATAACTAACAATATCACATTTGGTTAGTCACTCTTCCATGCAATGATATCTTATCACAACTGGTAATTTTACATTTCCTCACTGAATAGAGTAATTTCTTGTTCTGTGGATTCCCTGTAATGCTCAATCTGTAGCTCAACCTGTCACCTCATGCAAAACAAAAAGGAAAACCCACATGGCCAAGAGCAGCAGTCATTGGCTCTGTTCAAGGATGAGCCCCCCTCAGCCTAGCCTCTCTAGGTAGAGACATGTTTAAATCATAAAGCGATTGATGGCACCATAGTGAAAAACAGAAGATCTGGCTGGTTATTTTTTTTCTCACCAAATAACAGACCAGTTTCTTAGCACATCAAACATGTGATTTTAAATAGTCCAATCTTATAATCAAACTCTCCCTAACTCCTATTCATGTTTCTAACAAGCTGCTTGTCTCATTTCCCAAATAGCAGAACCATTCACAGGGACTAATCAGGATTACTATTATTATTAATAATAACAATAACAAAATCAGTAATAATAGCCAGAATTTTAAGTACATCAATGTTTGCAAAATTCTCTGAAAATACTAACTTATTTATTCTTCATAAAAACGCTGAAGCAGGTGGTATTAATATCCCCCATTATACAGAAGAAGAAATTGAATCAGAAACTGTGCCCTGTACAGGTTCATAAATCTAATGAGAATCTGAGGCGGGATTCAAACTTAAGTCTTCTTGACTTAACTCCAAATCTACCCTACTATCCAGAGCAATAGTTTTGTGGGTTTGGCCAAGAGCTGGCCCAACCAAGGACTGAAGGATCTTCCAAAGTCTTTCCATATGATGATTCAGATAAATTCTGCTCCTGCTGAGCATCTTTATACAGTCCACATATACACTTTCTCCAGCAATAGGCTCAAAAAAGCAAGAAATCCTAGATTTAAAAGTCAATGAGGTTTGTTCTTTTAGGCATAATTGCTGATGGTGAGTGTATTTGAAGCCAAGAGGGTGGCAATAACTAGTGGGGAGAGAGAGTTTACCATATTAATCAAATCACTGTTAGGAGTAGGATTCCCTCTTGTATATATCAGAATGACTGAAAGGCTGATGTGAAGCAAGAAAGAGTGAAAGGATCTATCTCAAGAGGTCAGAAGAATAAACATTTATTGCTGTTGTTATTTTATGTTGCTTGTTTGTTCAATTTGTTTTTTACTTGGGGAATGTCCAGAGAAATAGCATTTAATTTCAAAGTCTGTAGAAACTCAACTGTGAAATGTGAAATTAAAGAATTGGCTTTGTCTTTACTCAAGCATGTATGTTTGTGTATAAATATAGGTATATATGTATATGTAGGTGGTATCTTCAGTCATTTGTGTATTGGGATAGCCCCCAGACAGTGCCAGACCCCAAGCAGAAACTTTGTCCCCTTATTTCAGAGTTGGGGATTGGTTTGCCTTCTGCTTCAAGGAAGGTGAACATTCACACCCTTTCTCCCTATTTATCTTAGACTCCTGCTGGCATGAAATGCCCCCTTTTGAGAGCTACCTTGAAATGCCAGGAATGGGAGAGTGAGAAGATCAACGAGCAGATTGGCCTGTCTCTGCTCCCTTCACAAAATCCACTGAACCCAGTGATTCAGTCAGCAACCTCTGTCACCAATTGTGGCTTCTTGAGAAACTCAGACACTTGCGTTTTCCTAGCTCTTGAATGCATTTTACTATTCTCTGTCACATGGATTAACCTTTCATGATTCACAGCCACCTTTTGAAAGAAGGTGTGTTTCTTTATTATTATTATTATGCAGGAAGAAAGTTTGAAAGCTAAATATGGAACTTGATGTTGCCATAAGAATAGATTTTCCTTTTTAAGTTCCTGTCTCATTTTAATTAAAGAGTTTTCCTTTTTTCCCCACCAGGATGAGTGGCCTACAAAAATCTTGGTATGGAAAGTGCCATTTTCAGAACAGTTATATATATTTGGCAACATGTTTCCCTTTAAGGGAAAAAAATCCAGTGGTGTCATCTGTACTTTACAATTTACTTTGAATGCCTCTTTTCGAGGAAATGGAATTCAATACATTGACTACAATTTGATAAAAACAAGCACCATTATAATAATAGCAAGGCCATTGGGAAGAAGGACAAGGTGAGGGGACAAATGCTTCTCTGATCTAGCAGTTAGACAGCTCTAAGAAAGTTAACTCTACTCAGTGAAACTGAAAAAGTGTAGCCACCAGATTCCTACAGTTTGATATGGCGGAATCTCAGAGCAGAAACATTTAATAACCAGGAGAAAAAAGATAATGAATCCCATTGCCCTGTACAGATTTCAAAGGCTAGAATATTGAGAAAAGAGTTTTAGACCAATTAAAAATTCCATTCACTCAGTATTTATTAAGCTTCGATTGCATGCAAAGATAGAAAGGATAACAATGATAATACATGTATCCTTGAGGATACACTGATAAAATCATAAAATTCCTTGCCTCCAAGGAACCTACATTACAGTAGAAGGCCACATTATGAACTCAAAGCAGTTTAGCACAAGAAAAATTGAAGGCAAAGGGGAATTACATAAGGGAATAAAGAAAGACTTTTACAAGACAGTTGGCACATACGTAAGACAAGGATTCTAGGAAGAAGAGATGAGGAGGGATTGCAACCTAAGCACAAAGCACAAATTGCACCGATGAACAGTGGTGGTGGGAGATGAAATGGTAAATTTCAAGAAAAGTTAAAATCCAGTTTGGACAGAATATAGAGATTGTGGATGAGGAGTTCTAGGCATTAAGATTTAAAAGGTAGATGGGTACACAATTGTAGAGGGTTATAAATGGCAAGATAAGAATTTATATTTTTTTCCCCAGGGAAGTGATAATCACTAGAGATAATAACTATTACCAGAAATGAGAATAAGTAAAATTGTAAAGTAGGCAGCTGGGTGGTACACAGAGCATCTGAACATAAAATCAGGCAGACTTAAGTTTTACTCCTATTTTAGATATTTACTGGTATGTGATTCTTGGCAAATCATTTAACTTTTCTTAACCTGTATTTCTTCATCTGTAAAATACAAATAGTATCACCCTCCCAAAAGGCCTTTTTTGAGGATCAAATGAGATAGCATTAGCAAAATATTATATAAGCTTTAAAAATCTATATAAATGTTAGCTATTATTGTTATTGTTACTAAAATGTATCTTGGATGGCTCTTATTTTGTGGAGGTAAACTTCTTTAGAGAGGAAAAAGAACATTTTTTTGTCCTACAAAGATAACTTCATACTTATATAAAGAAGAGTTCTGCAAAATACAAAACGAGATGCAAAAAATATCAAGAGATGAGGGGCTAGAAGAAGCAAGTTGATAGAGAGTAGAAAGTGAGCTTAATTTGCCTATCCTAATCAGTGAAGTTGGTGACTTCCTTTTTCTGGTGAATTTCAAGTAAGAATTAGTAGTCTGTGAAAACAGAAACAGAAATAAAAAAAGCAGAACGGAATCTACAAAGTTATTATCCTGTTCTAATATCTAATCAGTTTGTAGCACACCAGTGTAGGAAGCTTTCTTATCTTTATTTTTTCCCTCTGATCCTATCCCTTTGAAAGACTGGAAAGCAATGGTGGCAAAGTGTTTTTGGAGAGAAGAAGGAGAAGAATAGAAGTACAGCAGAAAGAAGAGAATCCATATGGAAAATCTGTGGCTTTTTAAACACATAATACAGCTGAAGAACACCCGTGGTCCTGGCTTCTTTTGTTATGGAGAGGAGGAAAAAGAGTACATAAATAGCAGTCTTTGTAAATGAGTAGTAGAAAAGCCTTTGGGAAGTACAAATTCCATACTTGTCATAGGACCAGAGATCACAGTACATTGGTTTAATATGGACTTCCTCTAGCCTTCCCTATTTTGATGTACTGGGTTTTGGAAATAGAGATGGGATCAGTCAGGGTAGGGAAAGAAGAGATAAGAAACTGCACTCACCAGGATATATTTATGTTCTCTATTGCATTTACTATGGGAAGCTAAGATGATGTGCCCTGTGATGCCTTTGAAGAACTTTTCTTAGATTTATCACCTGACTAACTAGAAACTCTGGCCCTAGAGGCAAACACAATAGAAGAGAATGGGGAAATCTCATATACTTACAGTGGTAACATACATAGGAGAGAAATCTTGAAATCCAAAGTATTTTGGCCCCATGGTATTATAGAAAAAAAAAACTCCTGAATTCAAGATTGGACATGAGTGAGAGAGATAGACTCTGGGGCATCATGTCAGGACATCATCGAAGTTGCTCTTGAGGAAACTACCAATGGCAAATAACACAGGATGGAGCTAGGCCAGGGAAGAAATCCTTGGAGGGAGAATCTGGATTTTGTTTCCATTTTTGTATACCTATTGCCCAACCCAATGGCTTGTATGTATTAGGTGAACTCAATTCAATGTAGTTTATCTAGGATGCCACAGGCAGGGGTATGTATATGTCTTGAGTATGTATCTGGGGGAGGGATATAATATCTGATGACTTTCTATTTTAATTATTCTTGGTAACTAGATACTAATCTTAGTTATTTCTTCCCACTGAAGAAGTAAAAATGCTGTCAGTGTCTTCCCTCTAGATTCCTATCCTGGGGAAAACCCAAAATTATGGCTTTGCTCATTACATTTCTAAGTAATTATATTATAGAAGACCTGAAAACCTCAGGTTGTTTGTAGATATGAAGTCTAATTCTTCTAGGTGCTGACTTAAAATCAGACATACCATAGTCAATTAAATATCAATTAGATGAAAAATGATTGCCTATGGGGAGCTGATAGGATGACTTCATTAAGAATCCCCTCAAAATCTGATCCAAATGGCAATAGTCATTTTAAAAACCATACTCAAGGATCATGTAATAGGACTAATGTAAGTTTCACCATCTTTCTTCTTTTTGCTTCGGGTGGACAAGAGCAAGGAAGAAGGGGTGTGAAAAGGGCCTACTCAAGGCTTACCCTTGGGTCAATGCTTATTAAAAAAGGTCATTGTATATTCTGGGGGGAAAATGTTCACCCTTTTCTATCCCATCTTCTCAACTATTGAAAAATTAGAAGTATGCCAATTGTCCCAAAGAATCATACGAGTGCCCTTTCAGAAGCAATACCTCTTCTGGCTCTTTTCCTTCCTCCCCTTCCCCTTTTCAACTCAAAAATAACATTGTGAAATCCATACTAGAGCCTCCCCATCTAGTTCCTCCCTCAGCACTTAAACATATAGAAGTAATCTTTGTATTTTGCTTTGGGCACCTTTGACAGCCAATCTGGTGACCCCCTTCTCAGAATCATGTTTTTAATCACTGAAAAGGATACTAAGTTCCAATGAGAGGCTTATAAAAATAAAGTTATAACTTTTTCCCATATAAATACATGGATCCCCTGAAATCTATCCACAGAATCCTTGGGCAGTCTGTGAGACCTCAGTTTAAGAATCTCTAATATAGAGCTACACAGCTCAGTAATTGTGTCATTTTATTTCATGACCTCTTTGAGCAGGAGGGGCAGGGAAGAAGTAGGTGGCTTTGTGCTGTGAAGTTGCCTTAAAATAATGTCTTTTTGTTTATCTCAATAATTGAAACCACTTACATGGCAACAACTCATGTTACCCGTATTATACCAAATCTACCTCCATAGTGAAAAGTCACACATTGAGGTTTGGAGTTAATTTGTTTTCCCTTTTTCATAAGTACATTCCCTTAAATATTGATTCCCTCAGTGAATTAAAAACTACTTGAAAACACACTTCTGAGAGAAGGGAGTCTGGCTTCAGATTGAAGGAAACTCTCCATAGAATCTAGTATTTTCTACCCATAGTCAGTCAATTACATTTTTGGATACTCATTCATGAAGATGGATTCAAGAAATATTATGTTAAGGTACAAATTTGCTTTTGAAAATATTCTCCACCAACCTTTTATTCTTACTCTAAGAACTTAAATAAATGATGGTCCTCAGAGGACAAATGGCTCCAACTAATTGGACTGGGGACGGACAAGTTCCTAGAGAAATTACATTTAATGGTATAATTTCAAAAGGAAGCAGACGTTCTGCTCATAAATGAAATACATTTCTAAGAAGCCAACCTAAAGACTGAACAATTTTTGAGAGATCCCAGAAATGATCCTCATCCATTATCAATCAGAAACTTTCATTTATACCTCACTCTTCATACAAAAGTGGGTGATCCCTTGGGCACCATCACTATTCTGTAGATAGAGACAATAGTTTTCTGAGTTTTCTCTTTGGAATTTCATCCTGTCTAGGCTTCTTCGGTTCCAGTTGCCTTACATCCCGAATCAGGCTTAAAGTTTGTATTAGGCTAAGGGAGGTGTTTTCCTGAGTTTTCTCTTTGGGATTCCAGCCTCTCTGGGCTGCTTCAGTTCCAGTTGCTTTATATCCTGAATTAGGCTTAAAGTTTGTATTAGGCTAAGTGAGACTAATGGAAAACATTCTAAAAGAAAGTGTGAAATAAGTGAAAATGTTTAGAGAAAAGAAAAATGGACCTGTCCTTCACCCCTACCATACAATGTAGACTCAACCTCAACTCTAAGTCAAGAAGGCAAATGGAAAATCATCTTGTGCAAAGATGGGCATTCTACTCACGACTTTTCAATCTGTATATTATATGACATGTAGGGAAACAATATTAAATTTCTTTTCTGTTCTACACATAACTTAAAATTGATAGAACTGAATCTGAATATTCTGTGAAATGTAGGGAAAGTATCCCAACATATAATTTCACTTGCACAATTTTAAAACTGATTCTGTGAATTTAGATGGACCTTTTTTTTCATACCTATTCCAGAGATCCTCTCCATCATAATTTTCCAATAATGAAGAAAACTTGAAAGCAGGGGTGTTCAACATGCTACTTTCTTCAGAATACCACCCATGCCAGCAATTTTATTCCCTTTATCAGACCTTTTTGTCATTTATTTCTTTTAAGAAATCTCCATGTTACATATTGTATCAGTGATTTTTGTTTTAAGTATATGAATACTAAATATTGGGAAAAAATAAACACATATAATAAGCAACCAACTCTTATATCTAACTTAAAAATGGCCACTATTTTATCCAAAATTGACTTACACTCTTCACAGAATGCCCCACACCCAGCCCAAGTGCACTTAATAGATTAGACAAATGGAAAGCACTCCAACACAAAATAAATGTGTCCATAACCTCCTCTTTGAAAGAATAACCCAGGATGGTTTTGTATTGGTGAGAATCTCATCAATGCTAAGGCAACTGACAGTATTTATGCAGGCATTTTCTCAGCTTCATAGCCTAGATGCAGGATAAAGTCCTCATTAAGGATGCTTAGAATAGGAAGATGAAAATGCTACTGGATAATCTTGTTTATATCTGTATTTTCAATGCTTACCACAAAACAAATGCCCTGCAACAACACCATCTCAATTGAATAAGTTACTTATTATTTGTTTACATTTACCACCAATACATTCTTATTCTCTCCTTGAACTAATGATATTGGATCTACTACATTGTACTTAAAAAAGACTAAAAAATATAGAGTACAACTCAAATTTTATGCCATTTATTTGAATTTCAAAAAAAATTGTTTTTTTCCCCAAAATTGACTCAGTGAATAGGATTGATCTTGCCCATTTTGATGCTTTAATATTAAATCATTGGCTAATAGTCACACAATGTTTCTAAAGTAAGGTCCAACCCAATTTCACCTCATATGGCTTTTGGCATTAAAATGAAGTTCACAAGCTAAAAGAATTCCAAAGTCCCTCATCTCTGCAAATATCTAAGGTCCTTAACACATTGAGTCAAAGCACTTTCATTCCACTACATTCGATATGTATTGATTTGAAAACCACATTCTATGGGGATTGATCTGAAAATTGTGTTCCCCCAAATCAGCCCCACTTTTTATTTAGACACTCAAAGGAAAAAGGCAAAAACACTTTCCAATTCTGGTCTTAACTTTCCCACCATATATATATATACACATGCATACACACATATGCATACATATCTTACACTGAAAGTATTTCATTTTAGGGCATATAAATAAATGAAAATTCCAGTTTCATTCTTCTAATATTATTTCCTTAAAGACAAGAAATGGTTGACTTGGTAGAGAGTTGGAATTAAAAATTCTGTTCCCAGACAAGGAGACCAGCTCTCATCTTGGATATATACAGTTTTGAAATTAAGCTACTATTGTCATAAAGAGCCCTTTTGTGAGACATCTGTAGAATAATAAAAAGGAGGATACCTAAAATGGCTTTTTTAACTGTTCACAGAGAGCCCTTGCAGACCAAAGCCAGAGGAAAAAATTCTCTCCAAAAAACTTGGAATAAATCACTCCTGATGAATGGTCCATCATTCCCAAGATTTGAATTATCAACCTATCCTCTGAACAATGAAGATAAAATCATTTTTAAACTGTCTATACCTTCTAAAAGTTTGGCATCAGAAAGCAATTTTAAAGGGGAAAGAGAACAATATTCTGATCTGAAGGTATCTTATTTTATATTCACAAATGCCCTATGACTTGTCACAAAAGACCACTTTGTTGATTGGCAGGAATACTACTATTTTATCTTTATTCATCATGTTCAGTCTTAACTCTATTCTTTTCAACATTTTCCCTCACCCCCTTAGGAGTAGGAGAAACCACAGTGACATTAGAAACTTGCTGGGGCAATGAGGATAGTATCCATGCAGTAAAATGTTCTCAAACTCTTAAGAGTGAGAACTCTGGAGCCTGATTTTAGAGTCATGAGCTTCTAGTTCCATCCTCCTGTACCATGAAGGGAAGAAAGGATAATTTTCCCCTTCTATTTACTTTCTTGCCCCATTAATGTTAGACTCCCAGAATAGAGAAGGAAGGCAGCCTCCCTGGAAAAATTAATGATTTCAAGCAGTGAGCTCCATCAACCCACGCCAGCTACTACCATAACAGCAAGTCAGAGGACACAATCACAACTCAGTGCCTCTCAAAGCCATTTTATCTGTAGTTATGTGAACACTATCTTTAAATGACAATATTTTACAGTTGTGTGCAGCACATGATGAACAGATTAAGCAATATCTACTTGAAAATGTGAATCACCTTAGATACATAAGTCAAATTATGCAATATTAAAAGCCCTTCTGAGATGAATGTCAGCTAGATATCTATCAGAATTATTATAAACTACAAAGAACCACAGATACATAAAACTTGCATTCCTTTTAAGAAAACAAATATTGATTCTTTCAAGGATAAATGGAAAAACTGAGCATTCTAAACCATAATAATTTTGAAAGCTTTTATATATTTTTTGCAATACTGACCTAGTACACCCATGTATTTAGAGCAACTGGCTAGGATGACTACTTCAAGACTCTAATTTTCCATGTTTCACTGACCAAAGTCACAGGGAGATGATAAATCAAATGCATTTAAGTTGAATCCAACTTCTACTAGGATTTCACTTTCCAACACATTTAGAAACATAATCAATAAATCAAACTCTCCAAAGCTTTTCCTTGGTTTCTAATAGTTGCATAAGATGATAACATCAATTTTGTAGTGCATCCTATGTTTTATTTTGCTTTTTTTTGGTTTTTGTTTTTGTTTTTAGTCAAGTATGAAGACTTTAAGAAGTTCCAAAAGATTGCCGACACCAACCAAACAAATCCATGAAGAAAAGAAATAAAAAAACAGATGACTTACATTATTCATGTATTCACTGAGAAGATCCTGGAGGGCTTGTCGGACTGCATTACACTCAGCTACAATTCTTTCCCGACGGTCATCACGAGTACAGGAAGAATCCGCCATCAGCGCTGCACCACTGATAATGCTCTCCAGCCTTTCTTCTAGAGATGGTCTGAATCTAGCCTCACTGAATGTCATGGGATCTAAAATGATCTTGTTCTGAAAAAAATAGAATTAAAATGATCAGAGGAAAAAGATTACCTTCATCCATTAGATTCTAGGTTAATCATTTGTGTAACTCACTGTTTTTTTTTTTTGTTTGTTTGTTTTGTTTTGTTTTGTTTTGTTTACAAACTAAAGGAGAGACCATCAACATTTTTGAGATTGTATGTCTTAAATTCTATCTGAGAATGAAATAATACATGGTAGCTTTGAAAGTGTATTATTGGTAAAATCACTATCAACAGATAGGTTTTCAAGAAGAACAGAAAATATATTTAATTTTTAAGAAGTAGTTGATCTTTGAAAATTTTTTATAACAAATACATGTGACAATTTAAAAACCATTTTTTTTTTTGCTTTTTTGCTGAGGCAATTGGGGTTAAGTGACTTGCCCAGGGTCACACAGCTAGGAAGTGTCTGAGACCAGATTTGAACTCAGGTCCTCCTGACTTCAGGGCTGGTGCTCTAACCACTGCGCCACCTAGCTGCCCCTAAAAACCATTTTTGAAATTAAGATGAACCACCAAAATAGTTTTACTGGAGATTAATTGACTGATTTGATCATTTTTAATATCTTTTAAAATTTAATTTACAACATGGCAATCCCATTTATATATGTGCCCAATTAAAAAAAATGTAGACATTAATTTATGTGTACCTTGTATCCAGACACAGGAGTCTGCTGACTCTGTCTGTTTCTCTGACTGTCTCTCTCTCTCTCTCTCTCTCTTTCTATCTCTCTCTTTCTCTCTGTCTCTCCCTCTCTGTGTCTCTGTCTCCCTTTGTCTTTTTGTCTCTCTGTCTCTCTCCGTGGTTTTTCTCTATGTCTCTGTCTCTCTTGTCTCTCTGTGTCTCTCTCTTTCCCTTCCTCCCACCCTCCCTAGTTTTCTATAGATTAGGAAAATACTACATGGGACAGTTGCATTTCTTTAAGTTCACTGCAACAATTAAGAAGAAACTCTCCTTCAACTTTAACATATCCCTAGCCCAAGAAAACCAATGCCAAAATAACAAGAGAATCAAAGTATCATAATTTAAAACTTGGTCAACACATGTCTTCAGATGACTAATCAATCCAACAACTAAATTAACATGGTCAGACCTATACTTTAGGAAAATGACCAAAGTAGGTGACTGGAGAATGGATGATAATTGGGAGAAACTTAAAGCAGGCAGGACCCATCATGGTGGGGGGGGGGAGGAGGTTAGCTAATGAGGAACTGGAAATGACACTTAGAATTACTGGGAGAATAATGTTGTACTTTAGAGTAATAGGGAAGTTAAAAAGAAGAAAGCATGGAGAGGGGGGTGTCTGTAGAGGGTGTGAATAATGAGTTTAAATTATCTACTAAATATCCTTGGTAGCATCTAAATGACTTAAGTGGATAGAGTGGATTTGGAGTCAGGAAGTCTTATCTTTCCAAGTTCAAATCTAGCTTCAGACATTTCTTAGCTGTGTGACAATTAACTCTGTTTACCTCAGTTTTTGTGCCTATAAAATGAGCTAGAGGAGTATATGGGAAAATTCCAATATTTTTGTCAAGGAAACCTCAAAAGGGGTCACAAAGAATTGGACATGAATGAAATGATTGAATAACAACTGGACACCAACTTTAAGATTTCTAAGATCAATAGAGAGATTAGGACATAATAGGCAGATTTGAGAATCATCAGCATAGAGATGTTAATTAAACCCATGGGGTCTAATGGGAGTACCAACTGAAGGAGAATAGAAGAAAAAGGCCCAGGGGAGAACCCTGATAGAACTTTCAGTTCTCACCTATCATTTACTACATCAGTGACTTTAAGAAAATAATTTAATCAGTTTCTTCATCCATAAAATGAGGAAAGTTTACAAGACAGATTCTAAACATTTGTCTAGATATGGATCTACATGTCTATGATCTATTATCCAATATGACCCTCTGATACTATGTATAATTTGATTTATAATATAGTATTTAACATATATTTGTTAACTGATTTATCATATGATCCTACATGTAATTAGTGATCTAATTAGCACTTAAATGTTCATTCAATAATTATATGATTTTATATTCCTATGTGTTATTCAATTTATCATCTGATTATTTGATTCCATGTATAAAGCAAAAATATAGATAGATTTTGTAATATAAGTCTTTAAATAGGTTCTAACATTGCACTGGACTAGGCAGCATGATAAATGCAAAGAAATAGAATCCTACTGGCTCCTGCCATCCAAGAAATTCCATTCAGATTGGTATAGAAAGATGAACAACATCAAAGCATCAGAGCAGATTGTGTGACTGTTTGAGTATCAGTGACAGATGATGAACTCAAGAAGACTGTAGGAGATTAGAGGAAAGGGTGACCCAAGTGGGTCAGAGTCAAGGAACACCAATGGTACAAGAAGAATGTGAACTTGATCTGATGGATTTGGATGAGACGAAAGGCAAATAACAACAGAACAGCCTTTGGAAGTAGAGCAGTTCTTTGCAAACTATGGTCTGTTCTAGACTCTTTTAGGGAGCCTATAAGGTCAAAACTATTTTCATAATAATATATTATTTGATAATTAAAATATTCCTTTTTTCCTACTACATGTCTGTGTGAGGCTGGATTTTCTTTATACACTTCAACCAAAACAGTACATCTCAATAGACTAAATGCAGAAGCAGATATAAGGATCCAGCTGTTTTCTAATAAGCCAGCATTAAAGAGATTTGAACAACAACAACAAAAAAATCAAACCATGTTTCTCTTCTTAGTAATTTTTGTTCTAGCAAATATAGTTATTTTTCATAAAATTGTCATATAAACATATAATTATATTTATTATTGTTATTTGAAATGAATTAATTAAAGTTATTTGAAATGAATAAATTACACAATTAGTTTTTACTTCTAATATGGTAAATAGCAATAGATATGACATACATGCAAAAATTATTTGGGGTCAATAATTTTTAGAATGCAAATGGGTCCTGAAATCCAAAAGCTTGAGAACTGTTAAAAGAATTTAAACAAAAGCAAATAAGAAGACAAGAGAGAAAATGTGTTTATTGAGGGAGGATTGAGAGGTGTGTTATATTTTTTTGGTAGGATGTTTTTGAGAGAAGATGAGAGATAGAGTGTCCTACTCTAGAAGACTGCATAGGGCCCTGAATCTGAGAATACTGCCATTATTTCTTCTCCAAAAATATATAAAATATAAAAGAAGATGCTTTCTAATAATTTTTGAAGTAGCAAAATGAAAATCAGTAAGAAAATGGAATTTTAAAGTAAAGCCATTCTTCATGTTTCAATTGTAGTTGGGTTCTTTTCTTATAGATGTGACATGTCATTAGGTTGTATCTTTGTTTTTTCCATAAAAAAACAACTCTTCTATAAAACTTATGAGGATATATAGATGCATCTATACCTTTGGTACATACATATACATTCATATACATCTATAAACTATATAGATACAAATATATGCATATGACATTATAGATATAGGTGATTGAGATAATGATATATAATATACGTATACATCTATATATATCTGTGTGTATGTATATGCATAATTTCCTTATACACCTGTATATAATATATATTCAGAGAAATCTTCATAGAGTAATCATGCTAAATCAGCCTTAATTTGATTTCTTTTTGAACAATATTCTTCTAATAACAATAATAATAGTTGACTTTTATGCATATCCTTTTTTTTTTTTTTTTTTTTTTGCTGAGGCAATTGGGGTTAAATGACTTGCCCAGGCTTACACAGCTAGGAAGTGTTAAGTGTCTGAGGCCAGATTTGAACTCAGGATATACTTAAAAGTATATCCTTTTAAGACTGACAAAACATTCTTATAAATATTATATATCTGAAACCTATAAATGACCTGTTTGGTAGCTAGTATAGGAATTTTTATTCCCAATTTGCAGATGGGAGTTAAGATAGAAGACAGTAGAATACAGTGAAAAAGCATTGAGCTGGAGTTAGAGAATTTGGGCAAAATTTGCTTTACAGCATGTTAAATGAACAGGCAGGTCACTGTACCCAATTTCTTCAGTAGTAGAAGGAAAGAAGTAGATTATCCAGCTTGTAAAATCCCTTGAAACTCTGAAACATGCCCAAGGTCACATTTTTGTTGAACTGAATAACTGGATCTCAAATCCAGATTTCTCTTGAATCTGAGTACAACACTTTTCACTACTTAACATTTCCTCTGTAGTTGCTCTGAAGCAAACTAGTGATATACTCTCATTATTTGTTAATAAACTACAAAGAGCCAGAAGAAAAAATAAGAGAATCAATATTAATCGAGTTCTAATAATCTCAAACCATTTTTAAAAATTGAAGATGAAGACCAAAGCAAGTTTTCGGGGAAACATTTCAATAAATAAGCAGCAGCAAAATTGTACATTGAGAGATGATTCAGCGATTCTCTAAGTAAAGAGGAAATGGAAAAAAAAAAAACAAAAAAACAACCACCCAAAAAAACAACAGACAAATCTAACATAAGGCTCAAGGGCCTGGGGAAATCTATCAACAAGATCCAAGTATAGGCCAGCATCTAAGGACAAATCTAGGTTTGAGAGACTATTCCTATTCAAAATATGAAGCCCATTCAAATTTATTAATTATCTATTTATATTTTTTTAAAGTTTAGTTGGTAGATTCCCTGCTTATTGTTTTAGAAAAGTAGGATACTTATATAAATAGTGATATATTGAAAAGATGCCATATTTTCAAACAATATGACACAGTAAAACAGATAATATCAATATTATATTGGAAATAGCTGGATCTCCCTGAAGACTCAGAAGGCATGTAAGAATTTTGTATGACAACAAGGTTATCTTTTAACTTAAGTGACAACTTACTGTAGACCATAAAGTCCTATTTCATTTGTATCTCTACTCCGAACTGAAGATAGTTGGTTCTAAGACAATGAAGAAAATACAGTAAAAGGAAGACCAAAAAGTAACTTGATTATTATAAATAGAAACATATTTATAGAGCCAGCTTAGAATAGCTTTCATATTTTGCTCTAAGAATACTGATATATACATAAGTATATATATATATACTTATAAATATTGTGCTCATGAAACAGAATAAAAGTAACACTGCCATCCCATCATATCTGTAATAGAAGTATTAATTATTAATAATCATATTAGGAAAACATTTTTAAACCTATTAAAAAGATGTTCCTTGGAAATCAAACAATAAATTAACAAAAAGATTATTTTCTTGTAAGAAAATCGCTCCTACTGTCATGAGAGATACAGAGGAAGCCTTGTGTGAACTCGATTCACTGCAAAACTAGAGACTTCTGGGCAAGATCAAAGACTTTCACCTCCAAACAAGGGTTGTGGGTGAATGAGTACAAAGGGTTCAAATGTCCCTACAAGGTTTTAAGAAGTTAGCCAGAGAAAAGACAAATATAATATTGACCAAAGCCACACGAAGGATTCTTGTGTGAGGGATTGGTCTTTCCCTCTCCTGATTTTTTAAAACCTTATGGTGACATCTGAATAGTTTATACTCACTTACCCCATATATCAAAACTGTTGCAAAAGTCTCTTCATTTCATCTTTGCACCATTTCTTGAACATGTCCCTTTCTCTCCTTTGACACTCCCACCATTGAGTGAAGGATCTCATTGTCTCAAACCTTGATGGTGGATCTGCCTGCTTCCAATCTCTCCCCAGTCCAATCCATTCTTCCATTTAGTCACTAAAGTGATTTTCTCAAAACACAGGACTGATGATGTTACCATCAATCTTACCCCACCAGCCCCCAACTCTATAAACTCCAGCAGCATATATAAAATATGTTTAGCACTCAAAAACTTTCATAACCTTACTCTTCTTGGTGTTTCCCCAGATAAACACTCTTATTCCTCAACTCCAGGGATTTTCTCCCCCATACCTGAAATGTTCTCCCTCCTCAGTTCCAACTACTGCTCTCACAAGCATCCTTTAAGTTCCATTTAAAATTCTACTTTCTACAAGAAGTCTTCCATAACCCCTCTTGAACCCTTCTTTTTTTTTTAAATTAAAACTTTTTATTTGCAAAACATATGTAGGGGTAATTCTTCAACACTGACCCTTACAAAGCTTTCCGTTACAAATTTTTCCCTTTAGGTAGCAGTAAACTGGGAAAATATTTTTACATCCAAAGGTTCTGATAAAGGCCTCATTTCTAAAATATATAGAGAATTGACTCAAATATATAAGAATTCAAGCCATTCTCCAATTGACAAATGGTCAAAAGATATGAACAGACAATTTTCAGACGAAGAAATTGAAACTATTTC
>JAJPUD010002721.1:133017-151179 GCA_023553655.1 Myrmecobius fasciatus | reverse complement strand
GCAAATAAAAAGCTTTATTAAAAAAAAAAACAAATTTTTCCCTTTAGTTCCTTCCCTTCCCCTAGATGGCAGAAAATCCACTACATGTTAATTATGTTAAAATACTTGACAAATGGAATATATGTATACATATTTCCACACTTATCATTGTTGTGCAAGAAAAATCGTATCTACAAGAAAAAAAATCAGAGAAAGGAAACCCAGTGCAAGCAAACATCAATAGAGAGCATGAAAATGTTGTTTTGTGGTCCACATTTCACATCCCTCTCTCTAGGTGTATATGGCTTTCTTCACTGAACAGTTGGACCTGGTTTGAAACATTTCATTGTTGGAGAGAACCATGTCCATCAGAATTGATCATCATATAATATCGTTGTTGCCATGTATAATGATCTCCTGTTCTGCTCATTTCACTCAGCATCAGTTCATCCAAGTCTCTCCAGGCCTCTCTGAAATCATCCTGCTGGTCGTTTCTCACAGAACAATAATATTCCATAACATTCATATACCATAATTTATTCAGCAACTCTCCAATTGATGGGCATCCATTCAATTTCCAGTTCCTTGACACTACAAAAAGGGCTGCCATAAACATTCTTGCATATGTGGGGCCCTTTCCTTCCTTTAAGATTTCTTTGGGATATAAGCCCAATAAAAACACTGCTGGATCAAAGGATATGCACAGCTTGATAACTTTTTGAGCATAGTTCCAAATTGCTCTCCAGAATGGCTAGATCCACTGAACCCTTCTTTTAATTATGTCCAATATATCTTCTATTCAGCTTGCTTTGTATATATTTGCATGTTGTTTCCCTCTGGGAAACAAGGGGCAAGGATTGTCTTTTGCCTCTTTTTATCCCTTGGGGGCACTTAGAGTGCCTGGCCCATAGTAGATACTTAATAAATATTTACTTAATGAGTGAATGAATGGATGAATGCTTCAATTTCACATCACAAAATGTTTTTTAGACATTTTCAAATAGATATCCTGTAAATAACTCAACATGCATCAAATAAAATTTTATATTTTTCTCTCTAATTCCACCATCTACTATACTTCCTTAATTTTGTTCAGGGCACTATCATTTCCCCAGCTTTCCATGTCTATAAACTTCATATCATTCTTTTTTAAACCTCCTCAACTTCTTTTATTGTAATCAAATTTATGTACAATCTTAGCAATATAAGGCAATATTCATATCAACATCAATTTATTCCAGTACCTCTCACCAGGGTTATTACAATGATTCCCTAAAGAGTCTCATCCAAGAATCTTCTTCTAGTATAACCTATCCAACACATAACTGTTAAGTGATTTTACTTAAATCCCACCACTTTTAGGAAACTGAGTCAAACAGGTTGAAGTAACTGATTCAGGGTCACACAGCTAGTAAGCATATGAGAGTAGATTTCAACCTGTAAAAGTTCATATGTAAATGATAGGGTTTTTTTATTATTAAGTCAAAAGGAAAGAGCCAATGAATTTTGTAAAACGTATTATATACTCTAATGGTGAAAACTAATTAATGGGGGCAGTATTAAATTCTACATTTAATACCTCCAACTCACCTTCTTATCTTTTCTATGTGACTGTATCCTTATTATCAATTTAGTTTGCTCAGGGACTGTCAAATTTTCTTAATAACTTAGGCTTATAAAAATAACAATAAGGTAAAACTTATTGGATAAAATTCATAATGCTTTCTAAAAACAAATATCATTGCTGTGAGATTACCTGTTGTAAGGCTGATTAATGCTCCCCTTCAATACAACAGAAAATTAATGAGGTTTTTTTTCCATTTGTCTGATTAGATTTTTTACCCATACTGTACCTTTATCTTGACATGTAAATTTAACAAGTCCCAAATATCTCTTGTAACCTCAATCATTACTAAAATGAAACTACTAAAGGTTTAGAATAAACTAAATTAGAGAAATTGCAAAGAATAGACTCAATCTAGCCCATATGAATTATTTTATAGGAATGGTATTAATGGATACAGATGTTTTGAACATGCATTAATTAGATACTCCTTAATCTCAGCAATTTCAGCAGTATCAAATCTGTTCTCTTCATGTACAATAGGAGCATCAATGTGACTGTGAGCACAGGACAAGAAAAAAGCAGAGTTTTACTATTGTCTAGAAAAGAGGGCACAAATGCAGAACTGAGAGGGCCCTTAGGGATCATTGAGGTACAAGGGGAAAAGCACTGGAGTCAAGAATCCCCTTCTTATTCCCCTTCCTCTCTTATAGAACCTTGAACAAGGCAAATTACTTTTCTGAGATATCAATTTGCTCCTCTTCAAATTGAGGAGACTTTATAGCATAGATCCTGGATATGTAGGCAAAAGCAAACAGCCATTATCTAACTCAAAGTAGTCATTTTAGATATGAGGAAACAGATCTAGTAGAGAGACTTAGACTAAATGGCATAGATAGTAAGCATTAGGAGAGTTGAATATACATACTCTAACTCTGAAGCCAGAGTTTTCTTTGCTACTCTACCATGCTTCTTCCTATGATCCTATGATCTCATCCACGCCCCCCCTTCATTTTACAGAGAAGGAAACACAGAGCTTTTAACCTAATCCAGTGTTTCAAAAGGACAATTATAATTACAACCATTAGCACCATTTTTCGACCAGTAAAATTGTGATTTCACTGAATGTGGTACTTTCTTAAACATTGTAGATCTGATCTCATCTTGTGTGACTTTAGTTTGTCTCCTCTATAAATTCTCCATTTGGAGTCTCTTTAGAATACTGTGAATCTTTCTCTACAAATCATTGATATACATTGATTAAAATGTTGTGTACTACCAGTTTTCCCTTGACTTTGCTTCCAGGTCAACTTCCTCCTTTTTCCAAGGCTTGATTATGTCTTTGATGAGATTTTTTTATCCCACTTTAAGTGGGCAATCTTCTTTTGTAATGTGGTTGTTTCTTCCATGAACCCACCATTGCCCTCTCATTAACCTGTTGCTTTAATTTTAAAGGCCAGGATATGTCTTGATTCCTAATTGTGTAATAATTCATATTTCTACAGTGCCACAAGGTATACAAAATGCATTCACTAGAATCACTACCTAGGTTAGGTAATGCAAGTATGTTATACCCTTGTTACAGATGATGAAATTAATGGTCTCTGAGTTTTAGTGAATTGCCCATGATTACACAGTGATGAGATTGGAATCTAGGATTCCTTTTACTATTCCCTAATGTTTCCCCATATCCACTTTTTCTAGTATGTATGTAACCAAATTTAATAGTGTGTCTTATCTGCAGGTTATCTGACTAGACACTGAAGAGAATAACAAATAAGACAATCTCTCCATTCTCATGGAGATTATATTCTGAGGGGGAGAAATAAAAGAAATATACAACTGTAACTATGTATTCTAAGAAAATGCAATGACAAAAATCAAAAATCCTAACTATATTTGTTAGCAGATAGTTTGAGACTTTGATTTGGAGGATCACAGACTGTGAATAGCAAAGGGACTTTATCTATCTTATCTAGTCGTCTGACCCCTTCACTTTGCAGATAGAAAACAATAACAAGAAGAAAACAACTGAGGTTCAAGGAAGTGTAATGTCTTGTCCCAGGTAATATAGAAGGAGAAGACTATAGATTCAAATACTTTGACTTCAACTATAGTAATCTTTCTCAAATACCAACCTGATTTCTGGATAAATATGGTAACATTAAATGGATGGCTTGTGAAATTTAGAAAGGAAGCATTGACTATTAAAAATGACTATGGATTCATCAAAATCATACCAGATTATTGTTTCCTTTTTTGACAGTCACTAAAAAGGGGGAAAACTAGAAGTAATTAAGAGCTCTCTAAGGTAAACAAACAAACAAACAAAAATACAACCTTTCATGAAATCATTGTGGATTCATGATGTACAAAGTAATAAAGTTGCTATCAGGTTGTTTTGGAACTGATCAAATCAGTTGATCCCCAACATTAAAAAAAATGAGTTACTGTATAGTTGGAGAGAAAGGTGTTTTAGAATACCCCAAGAACCTTATTCATGGGCTATGTCATCATTTTTATCATAGACTTTGATGGAATTATTGATATAACCATTGTCAAATCTCAGAAGACTAAAGATCAGGAGGGACAACTGACAAGAACATTATGTCAAGTGCCAAAAAAAATCTTGACAGGCAACACCTATAGGCCAAATCCAGCAAGATGACATTTACTAAGGACATATAAATTCTTCAGCTGGAAACAAAGCATCAAGCTCACAAATACAACATTAAAAGGAATAACTATAACAATTTGTGAGGAAAACAATGGCAGAAAAAAATCTTAGTTTTAATGAAATGTAAGATAAAAACGATATGGCAGCCAAAAAAGCCCATAAGCCCTTTGGTATCATTCAGAGATTAAGGGAAGGAGACAATTTCATTGTAGTCTGTCTTGGTTATTTCACATTTGAAACATTTTGTTCAATACTGGGTGCCAAAGTATCCTGACAAACTACAGTAAATCTAGAGGAATATGAACAGAATTGTAGGCAGAATAGGCTGGGTACCAGGCCATTTGAGAATCAGTGGAAGCAATCATGGATATTTGAAGATTTATACTAGATTTAAAGTCAGGAAATGCCAATTCAAATCTTGTCACAACACTAGGCTCAGTTTCCTTCTCTGTAAAATGCATATAATAATATTCTCCTTATAAGACTATTATGAGGGTCAAATGAGATAATTTATGTGAACTCTAAAGTGTAATGTGAAAGTATAATAATTATTTTTATAACTAGCTATTATTATGATAATAGTTATTATTATTTATAGATTGGGAAAGAATTATATGATCCACAATTGCTAACTGTACATAGTTGAAAGACTCTCGTGGGAAAGAGAGATTCAATTAGTTTTACTTGGATCAAGATGGAAGAATAAAAAGCCACAAGTAGAAGTTTGGAAATGACATATCTGGGCTTTGTGTAAAGACATATTTTTAAATAGAACAATTCGAACTGTTCTAAGATAAAATGATTCACCTTAAGTTGTCCATTTCACTGGAAATTTTCAAGTAGCGATGGTATATGACATATTAGCAGTATTATAGAAAGATTGCCTGGTCCAAACTCAAATAGGCCTTGAAGTCCTTTTCATGGTTGAAATATTAATTGTAGATTTTTAATATTAACTCAAGAAGACAAAAGAAAAGCATCAATAGTATCCTCTCAGAAAGTATTATTAAATGGCATCCTTCCATTAATCCTCAGTCTTTCTTTTCTCCTCCTTTATAATTTCTATAGAATTGCCCAGACCTCTCTCGGGGCATAACTCATTCTCTATTTGTAGGTCCCAGATTCAAAAATGTCACTGAATTTTGAAACTGGCACTTTAGAAATGGGGAATTTGATTGATAAAGCTTGGGTCTAACTGAGAAGAGTAAGTAAAGACCCCTGCATGGAGAGTTTGGGGAGCCAATACAATAGGTTAGTCACTTGATTCTTTTCATTTGATCCAAAGGTTTTCTTTCTATATCTATTTTCCAACTGGCTGAAAGTAATAACACATGGCTGTTATCTATCAAGAAAGGAAAGTCATGCTCCTTTTGCCTGGGGAGCAAATGTCCTGAAGACATAGTCTACTTCTCAGATCTATAGAGAAGGAAGGAATTCATGGCCAAAGAAAAACTAGAATATAGTATGAAATATAAAATGGATAATTTTGAATATATTAAATTTAAAAGTTTTGTACAAACAAAACCAATGAAGACAAGATTAAAAGGGAAACATAAAATTAGGGAAAATCTTTATATCTAAAGGTTCTGATAAAGGCTTCATTTCTAAAATATATAGAAAATTGACTCAAATTCATAAGAATATAAGCCATTCTCTAATTGATACATGGTTGAGAGGTATGAACTGACAATTTTCAAATGAAGAAATAAAAACCATTTCTAGTTTTAAGAAAAAATGCTCTAAATCACTATTGATTAGAGAATGTAAATTAAGACAATTTTGAGGTAACCACTACACACCTCTCAGATTGGCTAAGATGACAAGAAAAGATAATGATAAATGTTAGAGGATATATAGAAAAAAAAACTGGGACACATTGGTGGTAGAGTTGTGAACTAATCTAAACATTCTGGAAAGCAATTTGGAACTATGTCCAAAAGGCTAACAAACTGTGCATATACTTTGATCCAGCAGTGTCTCTACTGAGCCTGTATCCCAAAGAGATTATAAAAGAGGAAAAAAGACCTACATATACAAAAAAATGTTTATGGCAGCCCTTTTTGTGGGGCAAGGAACTGGAAACTGAGTGGATGCTCATAAGTTGAGGAATGGCCGAATAAGTGATGGTATATGAATGTTATGGATTATTATTGTCCTATAAGAAATGATGAGCAGGGTGATTTTAGAAAGACCTGGAGAGATGTACATGAACTTATGCTAAGTGAAGTGAGTAGAACCAAGAGAACATTATACACAGCAACAAGATTATATGATGATTAATTCTGATGGACGTGGCTCTTTTCAACAATGAGATGATCCAAGGCAATTCCAATAGACTTGTGATGGAAAGAGCCATCTGTGTCCAGAGAGAGAACTAAGGACTGAATATGGATCACAACATAGTATATTCACTTTTTTGTTGTTTGCTTTCTTTTTTGTTTTTTTTCTCATTTTTTTCCTTTTTGGTCTAATTTTTCTTGGGCAACATGATAATTGTGGAAATACAGATAGAAAAATTGCACATGTTTAACATACTTGCTATCTAGGGAAAGTATGGGGGAAGGGAGGGAGAAGTTTTTGAAACACAAGGTTTGCAAGGGTGAATGCTGAAAACTATTTTTGCATTTATCTTGAAAAAATATTTAAAAATAAAAAGATGGCTTGTAATACAGTAACAGAAGTCTTGTGTTTTGAAGTTTGTTTCTCCTTTTAACACTAGTTAGGCTATCCAGGACATTGCTTTGGTCATTTCAAATAATCAAAAGGATCTGGACCTGAGTGATTCATCAGTCCCTCCAGGGAGATGGATCATATCCTATCTTTGCATGTCTATCCTGGGAGACTGCCATTCTTATTCCTTTGATATGAACCAAATTATCAAAATGCCACAAAGGGCACTGAAGGAAAATGACTGGACAGTATTACATAGGCTGGACTGATTTTTATCATTTTCTTTTCAAAGCTCATCTCTTGGGTTTGGGGAAGGCAAATACTAGTGGGCCATCTGTGATTCAGATTTATTTCCTTATTTGTGCAATCCTGTAAGAGAGATATGCTGTGGCTTTGACTGCCTTCAGAGTTCAAAGGAGCAACAGTGACTAAAATCAACCAATTGTGTTCTTCCTCACAGAAAACTGGTCTGCACCACCTGCTGCCAAGCAAAACTGTTTGAGAGCAAAATGAACATGAAATAAATGTCTCCAGATTCTCATTCAGGTATTCACTTCAATTTAAAAATAAAACCTATAATATAAGGACTATGTTGGCTTAATATGTGTATTTCTAAAGCAACTGCAGTTCCAACAGTCATTAAAGCAGAATTTGAATTGCAAATTACAATATTTGTTTATTCCAAAAATGATTGCTACAATATGCTACGTTCTATTTCCAAGCCCACTCCTGTTTTTCTTTTGTTGTGTTATTTCAGAAAATCTCCTTTGAAAACCAAGCAAACAAGAAAGTAGACCTTAAGACCCTCTTGCTACTAGCTTTTTTCATTCTTTCTGTATCTTTTTTCTGTCTCTCTGTATTTGAGTCTATCTGTGTCTGTCTGTCTTTGTCTCTGTTGGTCTCTCTGTCTCTGTCTGTCTCTCTCTCCCCTATGTATCTCTCTGTGATTCTGTATCTCTCTCTGTCTCTGCCTTTGTGTATTTCTCTGTATATGTGTGTCTGTCTCTGTCTCTGTCTCTGTCTCTCTCTATGTGTATTTGAGTCTATCTGTCTGTCTTTGTCTTTCTGTCTCTGTCTATCTCTATCTCTCTCCCTGTGATTCTGTCTCTGTCTTTCTCTGTCTCTGTTTGTGTTTCTGTGCATATGTCTGTCTGTCTGTCTCTCTTCTCTTTTTCTCTCTCTGTGACTGTCTCCATCTTTGTTTCTGTCTCTCTGTATCTGTCTCTATCTCTCTCTGTCTCTGTGGTGTCTGTCTGTCTGTCTTCTCTTTTCTCTCTGTTTCTCTATTTCTGTGTCTTCCTTTATTATTGTTTCTGTCTCTCTTTGTCTATGTCTTTCTGTCTGTGTCTCTTTGTGTGTCTCTGTGTTTTTCTCTCTTTTTTCTGTCTGTCTCTGTCTCTTTACCTCTTTCTCTCCATCTCTCTCTTTTACTATGAAGCATCTCAAATGAAATATATAAGCTTTACTTCATTTCCTATGTCCTTCCTCTATTTGTAATTTGACCTTGTCACATACTGAAATTGCTCTTTCAAAAGTTATTAGCAATGTTCTCATAACTAGAATCAATGGCCATCCCTGATTTCTATAACCCCTTACTCTTTGATGCATTTTAAGCTTTTGACCCTCCTATGGCTTTTAAAAGATCATTCTCCTGAACTATCTTAAGTCTCTATGCTCTGTCTTATTAAGTGGATTCTTTTTCTCATTCTGGCTAGGAAATGCAACTGTTAAATACATTTCTATCCTTGGGGGACCTCTCTCCCTTTACTTGCTCCATCTATCCATTTATCCAGTAGTCATTAAAGAAATGCCCACTATGTATAAAACATTCCCCTTAGCAATCATATTTGCTTTTCTAGATGTTTCTAAGTATTCTTTATATGAGATGCTTATTGAACTCGAGCCCTAATCTTTACTCCAACTCCATATCTTATGTAGTTTCCATTTTGATGTCCCACTAAAATCTGCCTGAATCTATACAAGTTCCCAAAAACTGTTTATTTTTCCCCCAAGCACAATTATTTTCTTTCCTTGATTTTTCCATTTCTATTATTGATATTAATATCTTCCCTGTCACTCAAACTAAGAATCCCAGTCTCTTTGGCTCTTCCATTTTCTTCTCTCCCTTTAAGTTGTTTACTAAGTTCCATGAATTTTATGTCTATAAAACCTCTTTCGTTCAGAGTTTGGTTATCACTGCCTATTATTAAATTTCTTTTGCTATCCCTAACCTCATTTCCTTGCCTTCATATAATCCCTAATACAACCCATTCTATTCCTAAAGCATAATTTTAATCATGTGATACACTCTCCCTACCCACCCCAAATTCCAAAGACATCACAGGGCTAACTTCAATTACAGCATGGAAGAGAAGATGTATTCATCAGCTATGATGAACACTATTAAAATTATTCATCACCAAATAAAGAAAAAACTCCTAAACATGACATTTATTCTACTTCCTCTGCCTCTCCATAATTATTTGATTCCAATCTACTTATTCTTTTATCCCATATGCACAAGCTAATTTTGCCAAAACACCATCATCAAAAATAAAAACAACAAAATTCAGATCATGATCATATGTACCTATGTGTCTTTATAAAATAAATATAGCTTATTGAGTACTTTGACATGTATTTTCCAATCTGATACACACCACAATTTGGAAAGGGGTGTCTTTATGTCAACTATTTCATAGGTCATAGAATCACCTAAGCTAAAAGAAACTTCAGAGGACATATAATTTAACTACCTCATTTTATAAATTAGGTGCCTGAGGCTCAGGGCTCCTCATGGTCACATAGGTAGGAAGCAGCAGAGCCATGAATTCAAGTTTATAGAATCACACAGAATTGGGAGACACTGAAGAGGCTATTGGGTTTAATGTATACATGAAAAGAACCATTTCTATTACCAGTATGACAAGTGGTTATCCAGCATCTGCTCAATCCTTTAAGTATGAAGAGCCCATCACTTCTCAACACATTTCACTACACTTCTGAACAGCACCAATTTTAGGAAATATTTCCTAAAATCAAGCAAAATTTGCCTTTTTTCAAATTCTACCCACTGCATCTGGTTCTGTCTTCCAGGGCCAAATTAAACAGGGTCTAGTGTTTTCACATTGTCACTTGTCAAATACTTGACTATCATGCATATCCAATACCTCTTTTTTTCTTCTTTTTATTTTTAATAGTTTTTTTAATTTTTCCAAATGCATGAAAAGATAGTTTTTAACATTTAGTTTTCAAATTCAGCTTTGCAAAAGCTTGTGTTTCAATTTTTTTTTTCCTTTCTTGTTCCCTCCCCCTTCTCCAAGCTAGGAAACAACCTGATATACATTAAACATGTGCAATTCTTCTAAACATATTTTCATATTCATCATGCTGCACAAGAAAAATCAGATCAAAGGGGGGAAAACTTCAAAAAAGAAAAATAACTAAGCAAACAAAGAAACAACAACAACAACAAAGGTGAAAATACAATACTTTGATCCACATTCAGTCTCCATATTTCTCTCTCTGGATGTGGCTGGCACTCCTCATTATAAGTCTAATGGAATTGTCCTTTAATCACTTCAAAATTGAAAAGAGCTGAGTGTATCACATTTGATCATCACATAATCTTGTCACTGTGTACAATGTTCTCTTGGCTCTGCTCTCTTCACTCAGCATTAGTTCATGTAAGTCTTTCCAGGCTTTTTTGAAATCGCCCTGCTTATCATTTCTTATGGGACAATAATATTCCATAACATTCATATACCATAACTTATTCAGCCATTCCCCAACTGATGGGCATCCATTCAGTTTCCAGTTCCTTGCCACTACCATAAGGGCTGTCACAAACATTTTTTTAAACATGTAGGTCCTTTCCCTCCTTTAAGATCTCTTTGGGATACAGGCCCAGTAGAGTTACTGTTGGATCAAAAGGTATGCACAGTTTTATAGCCCTTTGGGCATTGTTCCAAATTGCTCTCCAGAATGGTTGGATCATTTCACAACTCTACCAACAATGCATTAGTGACCCAGTTTTCTCACATCTGCTCCAACATCTATCACTATCTTTTCCTGCCATCTTAATTAATCTGAAAGGTGTGAAATGGTGTCTCAGAGTTGTCTTAGTTTACATTTCTCTAATCAATAGTGATTTAGAGCATTTTTTTTCCTATGACAAGAAATGCCTTTAATTTCTTTGTCTGAAAATTGTCTGTTCATATCCTTTAACCATTTATTAATTAGGGTATCGAGCCCTTCTTTTTCTAGGCTGAATATGTCTAGTTCCTTCAAATGATAATTATTTGACATGGACTAAAAACCTTTAACCATACTGCTTGTTCTCCTTTGGACACCTTTTGGATTATTAGTGTTCTCATTAAGCCATGGCATTCTAAATTGTAAACCAGATTCAAGATGAGCTCTGAAGAAGGTAGCATGCAGCAGGATTGCCTCTTTTTTATTCTTGGAATCTATCCATCTTTTAATGAAGTCCAAGACTGAATTAGCTTTTCATGTATCATTCTCCTGATTCATATGAAGTTTGCAGTCCATTAAAACTCCCAGATAATTTTCAGGAACAAAACACAACAAAACACAATATCTATCCATGCCTTTCCTACCTTATTCTTGTGAAAGTGATTTTTATAGCCAAGTTTTGGGCTGTACATTCATCCCTACTGAATTTCATCTGATTAGATTCAATCCATTGCTCTAGCCTCCAATCCTTTTGAATTTTATCTTAGTCATTTAATGTGTTATCCTCCCCCCCCTTTGAGTCATTTGCAAATCTGATGAGTTTATTATCTATGCATTTATACAAATCATGGATAAAGAAGGGGAAGTAACACAAAGCAAAGGGTTGGCCCCTGGAATACTCCACTGGAGACTTCTTGCACAATGACACCAAACCATTAACAACTTTCTTTAAGTCTAGACAACCCACCAGTTACAAATCCACATGGTTTTAGTATTGTATAACATCTCTCCATAGTCTCTATAAGAGTGCTAATAAATACTTGATCAAATGCTTTGCTAAAATATGGCTAATGACTTTATTTTCAACAATATTTTTATCACACAATTTTAATCATCTGATAGTTTAATAAACTTGTCAAAATAGATAAATGAGAGTAGGATTTCGATGGCCTGTTCTTGATGAAGTCCTGTCGACTTTTTGTAATCACCAATCCCTATCCTATATGCTCATCAATTATCTCTTTACTAGTCTGTCCTATAGTTTTTAAGAGAATAGTGGACTGTGTGCCCAGTGTAGGATCACAAAAACCTGAGTTCAAATCTGGCCTCAGATACTTATAAACTGTATGACTACTTTGTTTGCCTTAATTTTCTCCTCTATTAAATGAGCCTGAGAAGGAAATGGCAAAACTAGGATCTTTTCCAAGAAAACCTTAATTGGGGTCAGGAAGAATCAGGCATGATTGTAATGATTGAATACAAGAATCAAAGCCAAGTTAGCTGACTTATACATTACATTTTGCATTTTTTTTTCAGTTCATTTATCTTCCTGTTATGCTTCTTCCTTTTTTCATCCATGAAGAGACCAAAGCTATGAGAATTAAATGACTTTGCAAGAAAATTGCAAATTGTAAAAAATGAGGAAATATGTTTGAAAACACAGTTTGCCTTCTAAATCTTAATGGAGGCCTCTTTCTATTACATGACAATGATTGTTATATGTGCCATCAAAGTTGTAATAGGCATAGGATATAATATCACTACTTATCCTCAAAAGCAGAATAAGTTAGATAGCCAATTTGAAGTTCTACTAATTCTTGAAAATTTCCCTTTTGATAGAGTCAAAACATAATCTTTGGCTAATTCTTTTTCAAATTCTACCTGGTTTACTAGTTTCTTGATTGATTTACTTTTTTCTTAGGTTTAACTTCTTTTAGCTAATTTTTGCTAGCATTAGAAAGAATGCTGGATCTGGAATCAGGGTATCTGGTTTGAATTTCATCTCTGTGTAACCTAACATTGGATAAATCAGTCAATATCTCTTAGCTTTAGTTTCCTCATCAATAAAATTAGAGGTTTGTGCCAGATTATCTCTAAAGACCCTTTTATCACTAACTGTAGATAGTGTCACAGATGTCTTATAAAACTATTGTTGTGAGTATACTAAATCAACAAATGAGTCAATAAGCACAGATTAAGTACCTATGACAGGCCTGGAAGACAAAGATCAAAGCAATCTGTGCTTTCAAGTAGAGAATCCGAGTCAAATTCTATTTGACTCTGACTTCACTTGACACAAGTGTAGAGTCACTGATTTCAGGTCATTCATGTAAGTTTTTGTTTCTGCTATTCAAGGGAGTACATTTTACCTTAAAAGTGATTGTGTTTGCTATTGTAGATCCTGCAGGGCAAAATATAACACAAGCAGCATAGTCTAGTAAATAGAGTTTCAGTCTTGAAGTTAAGCATATCTTATTTTAAGCATATACTAGCTGTGACATCATTAGTAAATCATTTAGCCTCTCTGTGGCTCAGGCACTTCATCTATAAAATAATGTTCTCTAAAGTGTTTCTCCTCCTAAAAACATAATTTCTGGTTCCATGACTTTAAGCTAACATAAGTCCTGCCCTCTCAATTAGAATTCAGAATGAATCAATAGTCATAACATTAACCATTGCACAACTGTACCACTGGATTGACATTGTAGACAAAAATTGGTTGTATTTCTGCCAGTTATTTCCTTCTGGGGTTGAAATCCAAGAAGGACATGTAAAATTGATAGCAATTATTCACATTCTGAAGGTTTTCTACTTTCTTCCTTTGGTGACTGGAAGTTTAAATTAAGACTATGGAGCATGCTTATTATAATAAATTCACTTTGGTGCCTAAATCAAAAGACAAGTTATTTGTTCCATTTTTACCACTTACTATCTTAACATTCAAGTATCAATAATTAACACAGATCCTCCCTCATTATGGGCCAAGTTTTCTGGGTGCTTATTTTCCCATCCTTACATGAAAAGTTCCTCTTGACTTAATTGGAGCAATGTATATGGAGTGGGAGAAATACTTTAATCATTTATTTTTTTGATTAAACTACAGAGAAACTCTAACTGCCATTTTAGATTTGACTTAATTTTTAAATTGCTTAGTGTTTTATTGATACCTTATTTTCCTTCACAGAAAACATTCTTAAAATTAACCTAAATGTGCATTTAATCTCCTTAAAATGTTGCTTGTAATTAAGCTCTTTGATTCAAACTAAAATAGGTTATAATAAAAATGGTTTGCAATTACCCAGATCTTTGTTTTTCTTTTTAATGAGTTGTTTAAAAAACTTGGTAAGATGATCTTCCATAATTTAATATATTAAAAAACCCTGAAACTTTAATAAGTCATTAGGGATATCTGTATATAAGAAATGCTAGTTAGGGATATTTTCAATGGACTATATGAAATTGGTGATGATAGCTAATATGAAGATAGCACCACATAGAGTATGTGAGAAGGTATACTCCATTTGTTGCTTTAGTTAGGACAAATTTGATTTTACCATCCTCTAACAAAAGGGATGCATTATATATGGAACTTTGTGTTCCCAATCACTTCAAGAACAATTTTCTAATAATCAAGATGATAATATCCAGATATTAATAGCTGTAACAAAATAAACCTTTGTCTTTTTTTAAAGACTCATATGTTCCTTCACCTGTTCAGCATTTGATGCTATTGACAAGCCTGTCATCTTAATTTTTTGGTTTGTTTGCAGGGGTTTTGTTGTTTTTGGTTGATTTTTGTGGTTTTTGAGGGGTTTTTTTGGTGAAGCATTTGGGATTGTGACTTGTCCAAGGTCACACAGTGAACTTTTTACTTCTTGAAATATTTTCCTCTTTTTGTAGTGCTGGAGTTGAAGTCTGGAAGACAGGTTCACCCTCTATCTCTGAAACTTATTGGTTGTGTTTTAATGACTAAGATTTACAAGTATAAAATGGCAGAGGTATTACTATGCAGCAAATTTTTTCTAAAAAAGATTTGGAAATTGAATGAAATTTTTTTCATTGTGTCATTTTCTTTTTTTTTCTTTTCTTTTCTTTTCTTTTTTCTTTTTCTTTTTTTTTTTTTTTTTTTTTGCTTTTTGCTGAGGCAATTGGGGTTAAGTGACTTGCCCAGGGTCACACAGCTAGGGAATGTTAAGTGTCTGAGACCAGATTTGAACTCAGGTCCTCCTGACTTCAGGGCTGGTGCTCATTGTGTCATTTTCAATTGTATTTGACTTGCAGTAACTCCATTTAGTGTTTTCTTAGCAAAGATGTTGGAGTAGTTTGTCATTTACTTTTCCAGCTCATTTTTCAGATGAAGAAACTGAGACAAAGTGTTAAGTAACTTGCCTAAAATCACAGAGCTAGTATGTATCTGATTTCATATTTGAACTCAGGTTATTCTTAATTTCAGACTGGTTACTGCCCCATCTAGCTGCCTTAACTTGATATCAATCTAGAATGTGATATTTCTGCTACCCTCCTCTGAGAAAAAAAAAAAAAAGAAAAAAAGCTAATATGTTCTTAGACATCATTATGAAAAGGATAGATTAACCAGGCTGTATTCTGTGATTGTAAAATTGCATCTGGTATACAGTATTCAGGTGGGATCACCACAATTTAGAAATACACTGAAGATATAATGAGCATCAATAGGCAAATGACCGAGATTGTCAAAACTTGGAGTACATATCCTGATCAATGGAAAAACCTCAAGATCTTTAGCCTGGAGAAGATATGATTTAAGAGAGATTAAAAAAAAAAAAACTATTCAAGGTTCTGGAATGTTTTCATATAAAAGGCAAAATCAGATCTCTTCTGTTTATTTTCAGAAGTCAGAATTCAAAGCAATGGGCATGAGCTGAAGAGGCAGATTAGGCTTTAGATAAGATGATAGGATGTTATTGCATAAATCAAGATAAAGTTCTCAATAAGGTTGATGAGTAAATGATGTGAATTTTGTTGCCTCAATTTCCAAATCTGTAAAATGATTTGGAAAAATAAATATCAAACCCTTCCCGTATTTTATTTTGTTTCTTTTTTTCCAGAGAAAAACTCAGATGGATTCATGAAGAGTCAGACATGATTGAAATGACTAAACAACATTAAGGATGATGAGTTAGATGGAAAAGAGTGACAGAATATGTGAAAATAGAAGTAAGATTTAGCAATGCAATGGATTGTGTTGAGTGAGTAAAAGGAGCTGATTATCAAATTAAGGTTGTAAAAGCTAGATAGCTGGAAAAGTTAGTGATGCCTTTGACCAGAAAAGAGAAAATTAGAAGGATGAGTCTTGGGGGAGGAAAGATACCTGTATAATATACATTTAGAATATTGGAAAAAAGAAACAGCCAGTGGACAGGCAATTAAGAAGTCACTGACAACTAGGACAAAAACAGTTTTGGTTGAGTGATGAGGTCAGAGGAAAGATCTGAGTAGTAAGAAAAGCTAAATAGAAAAATCAAATAAAACTTTTTTTATGGCTAAGAAAATTTTTATATGGCTAAGAAAAATTGTATGTATGGCTAAGAAAATTTTTATATGGCTAAGAAAAATTGTACTTATTGTCTAGTCCAACCATGGAATTTTACAGATGAGGATAATGAAGCTTTGAAAAGTCTTCTCCTTTCTAAAAAGTTTCTTTCTTCATTATATCTATTTCTCAGCAATAAAGAAGCAAAGTCCTTGTGACTTTGCTTCTGTCTCTGACCCTAATTATTCTTGTGAACAAAATAAATAAATAAGTAGGAAAATAAATATTTAATTTGTTAGAGAAAGGATGGTCAAAGGAGGAAGACCAAATGATCCATAAACTGAATAATCAGTCTCTGAAACATTGAAACATTACTATATTTCAAATGGAAGTTTCATAATAGAGAGACATATTTTATCAGAGGAGTTACTTAAGATCTACATGCTGTAATTTGAGAGGTCGAGTTATCTGTTTGAATTGAAGAGGCAATTTATATTCCTTAGAAGTAATTGTGACTTAATTGTTATTATCAACCTAATAAATTACCAGGTGATTTTCACTGCCTGGTAATATACTTAAATTTCTTGTCTCATAAATGAGTAATTATATCAATATTCAACAAATATGAAAAGGAAATTGGTTCATTGCCCAGAAGGAAAATACATGCTACCTTGACTGTAAATTCATCTATCTCTTTTTTCTGTTTTAAGCTGGGAAATTAAGATTAGGAAAGAGTATTTTGCCTCTCAGAGGTATAATGTGAGACATATTAATTGCTCTTTAAGAAACTTTTTATAATGGCCTACTGGGGAAAAATCTTTTATCTTGAAAAAGATGGAATATTTCACTTTACTGGTGGAACATATATAACTGACAGAATTCTTTTTCCATAGGTTTGTCCAGGGATATCCTAAGCCACAAGGTCTCATTTTTTTTAAAAGATAAAGACAGAACTCAGGCTTGAGCCAATCCAGTGTCAGACAAAGAAAATAATACTGTTCAGTCACTCTCAAAAAATGGATATTCATTCAAAGTTAGCATGCTTATGAATGCTAATAAGAGTAGAAGGGAGGACCCCAGTTTGTTAATAAAACACATAATATTTCATGCTGAGAAGTCAGTATAGTTTGTGGCCCCGAATTTCTTCATGCATGCTCATTAATGCCAAACTATTAAAAACAAAATGGAGGGATTAATTAAATCAACTTTTTGCCTTTCTCTATGACAACCAAGACTCAAATGTAGTCACATCTCAATTAGCAGCAGGAAAACTACTTAGATTGATTTAGCCTATTCTACCTAAACAATTTCCTAGATGACATCTTTTTATTCTATTTATTTTTAATTCCACTAAAGTCCATATTGCAGTGTTCTGTAATAATTAAATCACTAAACTTGAGATCTGGAAGATAAGGATTACAATTCTACTTCAGATTTCTACTGATTGAATAACCTGTTCTTTGTAACCCATTTTCCTCATTTATAAAATCAGCAGGTTGGATTGCTGTCTCTCCACCAGTTTCTGTCTATATCTTGGTCTCTATCTAGTACTCTGTCTTAGTTTCACTACCAATGCTCCAAATATTTAACAACAATTCTGCTAATTTTAGTCTGAAAAATTATCATAGACCACACAACAATGCAACAGTACTTAAATACATAGTCAAAGTAAAATAATGATTCTTAGCTAGGTCAAGATGAGTAATAAGGAACTTTTTTAAGAGATCACATTGGAAAGAGAGAGAGAGAGAGAGAGAGAGAGAGAGAGAGAGAGAGAGAGAGAGA